>CAWVNZ010001738.1:20000-30000 GCA_963930735.1 Dioctria linearis | reverse complement strand
CTCAGATTTTTTTTTTTTTTTTTTTTCTGATTTTTTTTTCTCAGATTTTTTTTTCTGATTTTTTTTTTGCTAATTCAGATTTATTTTTTTTTTTTTTTTGCTAATTCAGATTTGTTTTTTTTTCTCAGATTTTTTTGTTTCAGATTTTTTTTTTTTTTTGATTTTTTTTTGCTAATTCAGATTTTTTTTTTTTTTTTTTTTTTTTTTTTTTTGCTAATTCAGATTTTTTTTTTCTCATTTTTTTTTTTGCTAATTCAGATTTTTTTTTTCTGATTTTTTTTTTTTGCTAATTCAGATTTTTTTTTTTGATTTTTTTTTTGCTAATTCAGATTTTTTTTTTCTCAGATTTTTTTTTTTTTGTTTTTTTTTTTTTTCTCAGATTTTTTTTTTTTTCTGATTTTTTTTTTTTTCTTTGATTTTTTTTTTTTTTTTTTTGCTAATTCAGATTTTTTTTCCTAATTCAGATTTGTTTTTTTTTTCTCAGATTTTTTTTTTTCAGATTTTTTTTTTTTTTTTGATTTTTTTTTTGCTAATTCAGATTTTTTTTTTCTCATTTTTTTTTTTTTTTTTTGCTAATTCAGATTTTTTTTTTTTTTTTTTTGCTAATTCAGATTTTTTTTTTTTTGCTAATTCAGATTTTTTTTTTCTCAGATTTTTTTTTCTGATTTTTTTGCTAATTCAGATTTTTTTTTTTTTTTTTTTTCAGATTTTTTTTTCTGATTTTTTTTTTCTCAGATTTTTTTTTTTAGATTTTTTTTTGCTAATTCAGATTTTTTTTTTTTCTCAGATTTTTTTTTGCTAATTCAGATTTTTTTTTTTCTCAGATTTTTTTTTTTTTTTTTTTTTTTTTTTTTTTTTGCTAATTCAGATTTTTTTTTCAGATTTTTTTTTTTCTCATTTTTTTTTTGCTAATTCAGATTTTTTTTTTTTGCTAATTCAGATTTTTTTTTTTATTTTTTTTTTTTTTGATTTTTTTTTTTTGCTAATTCAGATTTTTTTTTTCTGATTTTTTTTTTTTTTTTCTCAGATTTTTTTTTTGTTTTATTTTTTTTTTCTCAGATTTTTTTTTCTGATTTTTTTTGCTAATTCAGATTTTTTTTTTGCTAATTCAGATTTTTTTTTTTTTTTTTTTTTTGCTAATTCAGATTTGTTTTTTTTTCTCAGATTTTTTTTTTTTTCAGATTTTTTTTTTTTTTTTGATTTTTTTTTTTTGCTAATTCAGATTTTTTTTTTCTGATTATTTTTTTTTTTTTTTTTTTTTTTGCTAATTCAGATTTTTTTTTTTTTTTTTTTGTTTTTTTGCTAATTCAGATTTGTTTTTTTTTTTATTTTTTTTTTTTTTTTTGCTTTCAGATTTGTTTTTTTTTTCTCAGATTTTTTTTTTCAGATTTTTTTTTTTTTGATTTTTTTTTGCTAATTCAGATTTTTTTTTTTTTTTTTTGCTAATTCAGATTTTTTTTTCTGATTTTTTTTTGCTAATTCAGATTTTTTTTTTTTTTTTTTTCTGATTTTTTTTTTTTTTTTGCTAATTCAGATTTTTTTTTTCTCCTTTTTTTTTTTTTTTTTTGCTAATTCAGATTTTTTTTTTTTTTTTTTTTTTTCAGATTTTTTTTTTCTGATTTTTTTTTCTCAGATTTTTTTTTTTTGATTTTTTTTTTTGTTAATTCAGATTTTTTTTTTCTCAGATTTTTTTTTTTTGCTAATTCAGATTTTTTTTTCTCAGATTTTTTTTTTTTTTTTTTTCTGATTTTTTTTTTCTCAGATTTTTTTTTTCTGATTTTTTTTTTTGCTAATTCAGATTTATTTATTTTTTTTTTGCTAATTCAGATTTGTTTTTTTTTTCTCAGATTTTTTTTTTCAGATTTTTTTTTTTTTTTTGATTTTTTTTTTGCTAATTCAGATTTTTTTTTTCTCAGATTTTTTTTTTTTTTTTTTTTTTTGCTAATTCAGATTTTTTTTTCTCATTTTTTTTTTGCTAATTCAGATTTTTTTTCTGATTTTTTTTTTTTTGCTAATTCAGATTTTTTTTTGCTAATTCAGATTTTTTTTTTTCTCAGATTTTTTTTTTTTTTTGTTTTTTTTTTGTTCTGATTTTTTTTTTTTTTTTTTTGATTTTTTTGCTAATTCAGATTTTTTTTCCTAATTCAGATTTGTTTTTTTTTTCTCAGATTTTTTTTTTCAGATTTTTTTATTTTTTTTGATTTTTTTTTTGCTAATTCAGATTTTTTTTTTCTCATTTTTTTTTTTTTTTTTTTGCTAATTCAGATTTTTTTTTTTTGCTAATTCAGATTTTTTTTTTTTTGCTAATTCAGATTTTTTTTTTCTCAGATTTTTTTTTTTTTTTTTTTTTTGCTAATTTTTTTTTTTTTTTTTTTTTTTTTTTTTTTTTTTTCAGATTTTTTTTTTCTCAGATTTTTTTTTTTGATTTTTTTTTTGCTAATTCAGATTTTTTTTTTCTCAGATTTTTTTTTTTTTTTTTTTTTTGTTGCTAATTCAGATTTTCTTTTTCTCATTTTTTTTTTTGCTAATTCAGATTTTTTTTTTTTTTTCTGATTTTTTTTTTTTGCTAATTCAGATTTTTTTTTTTATTTTTTTTTTTTTATTTTTTTTTTTGCTAATTCAGATTTTTTTTTTTTCTCAGATTTTTTTTTTTTATTTTTTTTTTCTCAGATTTTTTTTTTTCTGATTTTTTTTGCTAATTCAGATTTTTTTTTTTTTGATTTTTTTTTTGCTAATTCAGATTTTTTTTTTTTTTTTTTTTTGCTAATTTTTTTTTCTCAGATTTTTTTTCAGATTTTTTTTTTTTTTGATTTTTTTTTTTTTGCTAATTCAGATTTTTTTTTTTTTTTTTTTTTGCTAATTCAGATTTTTTTTGTTTTTTTGCTAATTCAGATTTTTTTTTTTTTTTTTTTTTTTTTTTTGCTATTTCAGATTTGTTTTTTTTTTCTCAGATTTTTTTTTTTTCAGATTTTTTTTTTTTTTTGATTTTTTTTTTGCTAATTCAGATTTTTTTTTTCTCAGATTTTTTTTTTGCTAATTCAGATTTTTTTTTCTCAGATTTTTTTTTTCTGATTTTTTTTGCTAATTCAGATTTTTTTTTTTTTTCTCAGATTTTTTTTTTTTTCTGATTTTTTTTTTTTTTTTGCTAATTCAGATTTTTTTTTTTTCTCAGATTTTTTTTTTTCAGATTTTTTTTCTGATTTTTTTTTTCTGATTTTTTTTTTTTTGATTTTTTTTTTTTTGCTAATTCAGATTTTTTTTTCTCAGATTTTTTTTTTTTTTTTTGCTAATTCAGATTTTTTTTTCAGATTTTTTTTTTTTTTTTTGATTTTTTTTTTCTCAAATTTTTTTTTTCTTTTTTTTTTTTTGCTAATTCAGATTTTTTTTTGCTAATTCAGATTTTTTTTTTTGCTAATTCAAATTTTTTTTTCTGATTTTTTTTTGCTAATTCAGATTTTTTTTTTTTTCTGATTTTTTTTTTTTTCTGATTTTTTTTGTTAATTCAGATTTTTTTTTTCTCAGATTTTTTTTTTTTTTTTTCTGATTTTTTTTTTTCTGATTTTTTTTTTTGATTTTTTTTTGCTAATTCAGATTTTTTTTTTCTCAGATTTTTTTTTTTTTTTTTTGCTAATTCAGATTTTTTTTTTCTGATTTTTTTTTTTTTGCTAATTCAAATTTTTTTTTTTTTTGCTAATTCAGATTTTTTTTTTTCTTTTTTTTCAGATTTTTTTTTTTCAGATTTTTTTTGCTAATTCAGATTTTTTTTTTTTTTTGCTTTCAGATTTTTTTTCAGATTTTTTTTGCTAATTCAGATTTATTTATTTTTTTTTTTTTTTGCTAATTCAGATTTAATTTTTTTTTTTTTTTGCTAATTCAGATTTTTTTTTTTTTTGCTAATTCAGATTTTTTTTTTTTTCAGATTTTTTTTGCTAATTCAGATTTTTTTTTTTTTTTTGCTAATTCAGATTTTTTTTTTTTTTTTTTCAGATTTTTTTTTTTTGCTAATTCAGATTTTTTTTTTTTTCAGATTTTATTTTTCAGATTTTTTTTGCTAATTCAGATTTTTTTTTTGCTAATTCTGATTTTTTTTGCTAATCCATATTTTTTTTTTTTTTTTGCTAATTCAGATTTTTTTTTTGCTAATTCAGATTTTTTTTTTTCAGATTTTTTTTTTTTCATATATTTTTTTTTTTTTTGCTAATTCAGATTTTTTTTTTTTTGCTAATTCAGATTTTTTTTTTTTTTTTTGATTTTTTTTTTGCTAATTCAGATTTGTTTTTTTTTTTTTTTTTTTTTTTTTTTTTTTTTTTTTTTTTTTGCTAATTCAGTTTTTTTTTCTCAGATTTTTTTTTTTCTGATTTTTTTTTTTTTTAGATTTTTTTTTTTTCAGATTTTTTTTTTTCTGATTTTTTTTTTTTTTTCTGATTTTTTTTTTTTTTTTTGCTAATTCAGATTTTTTTTTTCCGTTTATTTATTTATTTTTTTATTTTTTTTTTTCTCAGATTTTTTTTTTCTGATTTTTTTTTTTTTGCTAATTCAAATTTTTTTTTCTCAGATTTTTTTTTCAGATTTTTTTTTTCTGATTTTTTTTTCAGATTTTTTTTTTTCTCAGATTTTTTTTTTTTTCCTCAAATTTTTTTTTCTGATTTTTTTTTGCTAATTCAGATTTTTTTGTTTTTTTTTTTTTTTCTAATTCAGATTTTTTTTTTTTTCAGATTTTTTTTTCTGATTTTTTTTTCAGATTTTTTTTTTCTGATTTTTTTTTTTTTTCAGATTTTTTTTTTCTGATTTTTTTTTTGCTAATTCAGATTTTTTTTTTTTGATTTTTTTTTTTGCTAATTCAAAATTTTTTTTTCTCAGATTTTTTTTTTCAGATTTTTTTTTTTTTTTTTGGATTTTTTTTTTCTGATTTTTTTTTTTTTTTTTAAGATTTTTTATTTTTTTTTTCTCAGATTTTTTTTTTTTTTGTTTATTTTTTTTTCTGTTTTTTTTCTGATTTTTTTTTTGCTAATTCAAAAATTTTTTTTTTTTCTGATTTTTTTTTTCAGATTTTTTTTTTCTGATTTTTTTTTTTCAGAAATTTTTTTTTTTTTTCTGATTTTTTTTTTTTTTTCAGATTTTTTTTTTTTCTCAGATTTTTTTTTTCTGATTTTTTTTTTGCTAATTCAGATTTTTTTTTTGTTTTTCAGATTTTTTTTCTCAGATTTTTTTTTTTTGCTAATTCAAATTTTTTTTTTTTTTTTCTGATTTTTTTTTCTAATTTTTTTTTTTTTGCTAATTCAGATTTTTTTTTTTTTTTTTTTTTTTTTTTTTTTTTTTTTTTTTTGCTAATTCAGTTTTTTTTTCTGATTTTTTTTTTCTCAGATTTTTTTTTCTGTTTTTTTTTTGCTAATTCAGATTTTTTTTTTTGCTAATTCAGATTTTTTTTTATTTTTTTTTGCTAATTCAGATTTTTTTTTTTTCTGATTTTTTTTTTTCTGATTTTTTTTTCTCAGATTTTTTTTTTTCAGATTTTTTTTTTTCAGATTTTTTTTTTTTCTCAGATTTTTTTTTTTTTTTAGATTTTTTTTTTTCAGATTTTTTTTTTTTGATTTTTTTTTGCTAATTCAGAGTTTTTTTTTTTGATTTTTTTTTTGCTAATTCAGATTTTTTTTTTTTTTTATTATTATTTTTTTTTTGCTAATTCAGATTTGTTTTTTTTTCTCTGATTTTTTTTTTCAGATTTTTTTTTTTTTTGATTTTTTTTTTTTGCTAATTCAGATTTTTTTTTTTTTTTTTTTTTTTTTTTTTTTTTTTTTCTGATTTTTTTTTGCTAATTCAGATTTTTTTTTTTTTTTTATTTTTTTTATTTTTTTATTTTTTTTTTTTTGCTAATTCAGATTTGTTTTTTTTTCACAATTTTTTTTTTTTTTTGATTTTTTTTTTGCTAATTCAGATTTTTTTTTTCTCAGATTGTTTTTTTTTTTTTTTTTTTTTTTTTTTTTTGCTAATTCAGATTTTTTTTTTTTTTTTTTCTCAGATTTTTTTTTTCTGACTGATTTTTTTTTTCTGATTTTTTTTTTTTTGCTAATTCAGATTTTTTTTTTTTTTCAGATGTTTTTTTTTTTTTTTGCTAATTCAGATTTTTTTTTTTTTTTTTGCTAATTCAGATTTTTTTTTTTGCTAATTCAGATTTTTTTTTTTTTTCTTTTTTTTTCAGATTTTTTTTTTTTTTTTTTTTTTTTGCTAATTCAGATTTTTTTTTTTTTTTTGCTAATTCAGATTTTTTTTGCTAATTCATATTTTTTTTTTTTTTTTTTGCTAATTCAGATTTTTTTTTTTGCTAATTCAGATTTTTTTTTTCAGATATTTTTTTTTTTTTGCTAATTCAGATTTTTTTTTTTTTGCTAATTCAGATTTTTTTTTTTTTTTTTTTTTTTGCTAATTCAGATTTTTTTTTTTTTTTGCTAATTAAATTTTTTTTTTTTTTTTGCTAATTCAGATTTTTTTTTTTTTTTTTTGCTAATTCAGATTTATTTTTTTTTTTTGCTAATTCATATTTTTTTTTTTTTTGCTAATTCAGATTTTTTTTTTTTGCTAATTCAGATTTTTTTTTTTTTTTTTCAAATTTTTTTTTTCAGATTTTTTTTGTTTTTTTTTGCTAATTCAGATTTTTTTTTTCTTTTTTTTTCAGATTTTTTTTTTTTTGCTAATTCAGATTTTTTTTTTTCTTTTTTTTTCAGATTTTTTTTGCTAATTCAGATTTTTTTTTTTTTTTTTTGCTAATTCAGATTTTTTTTCAGATTTTTTTTGCTAATTCAGATTTTTTTTTTTTTTTTTTTTTTGCTAATTCAATTTTTTTTTTTTTTTTGCTAATTCAGATTTTTTTCAGATTTTTTTTGCTAATTCAGATTTTTTTTTTTGCTAATTCAGATTTTTTTTTTTTTGCTAATTCATATTTTTTTTTTTTGTTAATTCAGATTTTTTTTTTTGCTTATTCAGATTTTTTTTTGCTAATTCAGATTTTTTTTTCTTTTTTTTTCAGATTTTTTGCTAATTCAGATTTTTTTTTTCTTTTTCTTTTTTTTCAGATTTTTTTTTTTTTTTTTTTTTTTTGCTTTCAGATTTTTTTTCAGAGTTTTTTTGCTAATTCAGATTTTTTTTTTTTTTTTTTGCTAATTCAGATTTTTTTTTTTTTCAGATTTTGTTTTTTTTTTTTTTTTTTTTTTTTGCTAATTCAGATTTTTTTTTTGCTAATTCAGATTTTTTTTTTTTTTGCTAATTCAGATTTTTTTTTTTTTTGCTAATTCAGATTTTTTTTTTTTTTTTTTTGCTAATTCAGATTTTTTTTTTTCTTTTTTTTCAGATTTTTTTTTTTTTTTGCTAATTCAGATTTTTTTTTTTTTTTTTTTCAGATTTTTTTTTGCTAATTCAGATTTTTTTTTTTTTTTTTTTTTTTTGCTATTTCAGATTTTTTTTCAGATTTTTTTTGCTAATTCAGATTTTTTTTTTTTTTTTTTTTTTTTTGCTAATTCAGATTTTTTTTTTTTTTGCTAATTCATATTTTTTTTTTGTTAATTCAGATTTTTTTTTTTTTGCTAATTCAGATTTTTTTTTTTTTTTTTCAGATTTTTTTTTTTTGTTTTTTGCTAATTCAGATTTTTTTTTTTTCTTTTCTTTTCAGATTTTTTTTTTTTTTTTTTTTTAGATTTTTTTTTTTTTTTTTTTTTGCTAATTCAGATTTTTTTTTTTGCTAATTCAGATTTTTTTTTTGCTAATTCAGATTTTTTTTTTTCTTTTTTTTTCAGATTTTTTTTTTTCTTTTTTTTCAGATTGTTTTTTTTCAGATTTTTTTTTTTTTTTGCTAATTCAGATTTTTTTTTTTTGCTAATTCAGATTTTTTTTTTTTGCTAATTCAGATTTTTTTTTGCTAATTCAGATTTTTATTTTTTTTATTTTTTTTTTTTTTTTTTTTTTTTGCTAATTCAGATTTTTTATTTTTTTTGCTAATTCAGATTTTTTTTTTTTTTTTGCTAATTCAGATTTTTTTTTTTTTTTCTTTTTTTTCAGATTTTTTTTTTTTTGCTAATTCAGATTTTTTTTTTTCAGATTTTTTTTGCTAATTCAGATTTTTTTTTTCTTTTTTTTTTTTTTTTGCTATTTCAGATTTTTTTTCAGATTTTTTTTGCTAATTCAGATTTTTTTTTTTTTTGCTAATTCAGATTTTTTTTTTTTTGCTAATTCATATTTTTTTTTTTTGTTAATTCAGATTTTTTTTTTTTTGCTAATTCAGATTTTTTTTTTGTTTTTTGCTAATTCAGATTTTTTTTTTTCTTTTTTTTTCAGATTTTTTTTTTTTTTTTTTTAGATTTTTTTTTTCAGATTTTTTTTGCTAATTCAGATTTTTTTTTTTTTTTTTTTTTGCTTTCAGATTTTTTTTGCTAATTCAGATTTTTTTTTTTTTTTGCTAATTCAGATTTTTTTTTTTTTTTTTTTTTGCTAATTCAGATTTTTTTTTGCTAATTCAGATTTTTTTTTTTTTTCTAATTCAGATTTTTTTTTTTTTCAGATTTTTTTTTGTTTTTTTTTGTTTTTTTTTTTTTGCTAATTCAGATTTTTTTTTTTGCTAATTCAGATTTTTTTTTTTTGCTAATTCATATATTTTTTTTTTGTTAATTCAGATTTTTTTTTTTTTTTTGCTAATTCAGATTTTTTTTTTTTTTTTTTGCTAATTCAGATTTTTTTTTTCTTTTTTTTTCAGATTTTTTGCTAATTCAGATTTTTTTTTTCTTTTTTTTTTTTTTTTTTTTTGCTTTCAGATTTTTTTTTTCAGATTTTTTTTGCTAATTCAGATTTTTTTTTTTTTTTTTTGCTAATTCAGATTTTTTTTTTTTTTTTTTTCAGATTTTGTAATTTTTTTTTTTTTTTTTTTTGCTAATTCAGATTTTTTTTTTTGCTAATTCAGATTTTTTTTTTTGCTAATTCAGATTTTTTTTTTTTTTTTTTTTTTTTTTTTTTTTTTGCTAATTCAGATTTTTTTTTTTTTGCTAATTCAGATTTTTTTTTTTTTTTTTTTGCTAATTCAGATTTTTTTTTTTTCTTTTTTTTCAGGATTTTTTTTTTTTTTTTGCTAATTCAGATTTTTTTTCAGATTTTTTTTTTGCTAATTCAGATTTTTTTTTTTTTTTTTTTTTTTTTTGCTATTTCAGATTTTTTTTCAGATTTTTTTTGCTAATTCAGATTTTTTTTTTTTTTTTTTTTTTTTTTTGCTAATTCAGATTTTTTTTTTTTTGCTAATTCATATTTTTTTTTTTGTTAATTCAGATTTTTTTTTTTTTGCTAATTCAGTTTTTTTTTTTTTTTTCAGATTTTTTTTTTTTTTTTTTTTTTTTTTGTTTTTTGCTAATTCAGATTTTTTTTTTCTTTTTTTTCAGATTTTTTTTTTTTTTTTTTTTAGATTTTTTTTTTTTTTTTTTTTGCTAATTCAGATTTTTTTTTTTGCTAATTCAGATTTTTTTTTTGCTAATTCAGATTTTTTTTTTTTCTTTTTTTTTCAGATTTTTTTTTTCTTTTTTTTCAGATTGTTTTTTTCAGATTTTTTTTTTTTTGCTAATTCAGATTTTTTTTTTTTTTCAGATTTTGTTTTTTTTTTTTTTTTGCTAATTCAGATTTTTTTTTTGCTAATTCAGATTTTTTTTTTGCTAATTCAGATTTTTTTTTTTTTTTTTTTTTTTTTTTGCTAATTCAGATTTTTTTTTTTTTTTTTGCTAATTCAGATTTTTTTTTTTTTTTTTTTTGCTAATTCAGATTTTTTTTTTTCTTTTTTTTCAGATTTTTTTTTTTTTTTTTGCTAATTCAGATTTTTTTTTTTTCAGATTTTTTTTTGCTAATTCAGATTTTTTTTTTCTTTTTTTTTTTTTTTTTTGCTATTTCAGATTTTTTTTCAGATTTTTTTTGCTAATTCAGATTTTTTTTTTTTTTTTTTTTTTTTTTTGCTAATTCAGATTTTTTTTTTTTTGCT
>CAWVNZ010001738.1:7500-10000 GCA_963930735.1 Dioctria linearis | reverse complement strand
TTTTTGCTAATTCAGATTTTTTTTTTTTTTTTTTTTTTTTTGCTATTCAGATTTTTTTTTTTTTTTTGCTAATTCAGATTTTTTTTTTCAGATTTTTTTTTTTTTTGCTAATTCAGATTTTTTTTTTCTTTTTTTTTTTTTTTTTTTGCTAATTCAGATTTTTTTTTTTTTTTGCTAATTCAGATTTTTTTTTTTTTTTTGCTAATTCAGATTTTTTTTTTTTTTTTTTCAGATTTTTTTTCAGATTTTTTTTTTTTGTTTTTTTTTGCTAATTCAGATTTTTTTTTCGGATTTTTTTTTTTTTTTTTTGCTAATGCAGATTTTTTTTTTTTTTTTGCTAATTCAGATTTTTTTTTTTTTTTTCAGATTTTTTTTTTTTTTTTGCTAATTCAGATTTTTTTTTTCTTTTTTTTTTTTTTGCTAATTCAGATTTTTTTTTGCTAATTCAGATTTTTTTTTTTTTTGCTAATTCAGATTTTTTTTTTTGTTTTTTGTTTTTTCGTTTTTTTTTTTTTTTTGCTAATTCAGATTTTTTTTTTTTTTTTTCAGATTTTTTTTTTCAGTTTTTTTTTGCCAAACAGATTTTTTTTGCTAATTCAGATTTTTTTTGCTAATTCAGATTTTTTTTTGTTTTTTTTTTTTTGCTAATTCAGATTTTTTTTTTTGCTAATTCATATTTTTTTTTTGTTTTTTTTTTTTGCTAATTCAGATTTTTTTTTGCTAATTCAGATTTTTTTTCAGATTTTTGTTTTTTTTGCTAATTCAGATTTTTTTTTTCAGATTTTTGTTTTTTTTTGCTAATTCAGATTTTTTTTTTCTTTTTTTTTTTTTTTTTTTTTTGCTAATTCAGATTTTTTTTTTTTTTGCTAATTCAGATTTTTTTTTTTTTTTGCTAATTCAGATTTTTTTTTTTTTTTTTTTTCAGATTTTTTTTTTTTGTTTTTTTTTTGCTAATTCAGATTTTTTTTTTTTTTGCTAATTCAGATTTTTTTTTTTTTTTCAGATTTTTTTTTTTTTTTTGCTAATTCAGATTTTTTTTTCTTTTTTTTTTTTTTGCTAATTCAGATTTTTTTTTGCTAATTCAGATTTTTTTTTTTTTTTGCTAATTCAGATTTTTTTTTTTTTTTTTTTTTTTTTTTTTTTTTTTTTTTTTTTTTTTTTTTTTTTTTTTTTTTGCTAATTCAGATTTTTTTTTTTTGCTAATTCAGATTTTTTTTTTTTTTGCAAATTCAGATTTTTTTTTTTTTTTTTCAGATTTTTTTTTTTTTTTTTTGCTAATTCAGATTTTTTTTTTTCTTTTTTTCAGATTTTTTTTTTGCTAATTCAGATTTTTTTTTTTGCTAATTCAGATTTTTTTTTTTTTTTTTTTTTTTTTTTGCTAATTCAATTTTTTTTTGCTAATTCAGATTTTTTTTTTTTTTTTTTTTTTTTTTTTTTTTTTTTCAAATTTTTTTTTGCTAATTCAGATTTTTTTTTTTTTTTTTTTTTTTTTTTTTTTTTGCTAATTCAGATTTTTTTTCAGATTTTTTTTGCTAATTCAGATTTTTTTTTTTTCAGATTTTTTTTGCTAATTCAGATTTTTTTTGTTTTTTTTTTTTTTTTTGCTAATTCAGATTTTTTTTTTTTGCAAATTCATATTTTTTTTTTTTTGCTAATTCAGATTTTTTTTTTTTTTTTTTTTTTGCAAATTCAGATTTTTTTTTTTTTTTTCAGATTTTTTTTTTTTTTTTGCTAATTCAGATTTTTTTTTTTTTTTTTTGCTAATTCATATTGTTTTTTTTTTTTTTTTGCTAATTCAGACTTTTTTTTTTTTTTTTTTGCAAATTCAGATTTTTTTTTTTTTTTTTCAGATTTTTTTTTGCTAATCCAGATTTTTTTTTTTCTTTTTTTTTTTCTTTTTTTTTTTTTTTTGCTAATTCAGATTTTTATTTCAGATTTTTTTTGCTAATTCAGATTTTTTTTTAGATTTTTTTTTGCTAATTCAGATTTTTTTTTTTTTTTGCTAATTCATATTTTTTTCTTTTTTTTTTGCTAATTCAGATTTTTTTTTTTTTTTGCTAATTCAGATTTTTTTTTTTTTCAGATTTTTTTTCAGATTTTTTTTTTTTTTGCTAATTCAGATTTTTTTTTTTTGCTAATTCAGATTTTTTTTTCAGATTTTTTTTTTTTTTGCTAATTCAGATTTTTTTTTTGCTCTATTCAGATTTTTTTTTTTTTTTTTTTTTGTTTTGCTAATTCAGATTTTTTTTTTTTTTTCAGATTTTTTTTTTTTGCTAATTCAGATTTTTTTTTTTTTTTTTTTTTTTTTTTTTTTTTTTTTTTTTTTTTTTTTTTTTTTTGCTAATTCAGATTTTTTTTTTTCTTTTTTTTCAGATTTATTTTTTTTTTTTTTTTTTTTGCTAATTCAGATTTTTTTTTTTTTTGCTAATTCAGATATTTTTTTTTTTCAGATTTTTTTTTTCAGATTTTTTTTTTTTTTTTTTTTTGCTAATTCAGATTT
>CAWVNZ010001737.1:0-35698 GCA_963930735.1 Dioctria linearis | reverse complement strand
AATTTAGAAAATTATTTTTTGAATAATTTACTATAGAAAAGGCAATCCCTGGCGTAATTAAAATTTTCGACAGTAAAAAATTAATATTTTGAAAAATTTACTGTAGAAAAGGCAATCCCTGGCGCATTTAAAATTTGCGACAGTAAAAAATTATTTTTTGAATAATTTACTATAGAAAAGGCAATCCCTGGCGCACTTAAAATTTGCGACAGTATAAAATTATTTTTTGAATAATTTACTATAGAAATGGCAATCCTTGGCGTAATTAAAATTTGCGACAGTATAAAATTATTTTTTGAATAATTTACTATAGAAAAGGCAATCCCTGGCGTATTTAAAATTTGCGACAGTAGAAAATTATTTTTTGAATAATTTACTATAGAAGAGGCCATCCCTGGCCTATTAAAATTTGCGACAGTAAAAAATTATTTTTTGAATAATTTACTATAGAAAAGGCAATCCCTGGCGTAACTAAAATTTGCGACAGTATAAAATTAATTTTTGAAAAATTTACTGCAGAAAAGGCAATCCCTGGCGCAATTAAAATTTGCGACAGTAGAAAATTATTTTTTGAAAAGTTTACTATAGAAAAGGCTATCCCTGGCGCAATTAAAATTTGCGACAGTAAAAAATTATTTTTTGAATAATTTACTATAGAAAAGGCAATCCCTGGCGCACTTAAAATTTGCGACAGTATAAAATTATTTTTTGCAAAATTTACTATAGAAAAGGCAATCCCTGGCGTAATTAAAATTTTCGACAGTAAAAAATTAATATTTTGAAAAATTTACTGTAGAAAAGGCAATCCCTGGCGCACTTAAAATTTGCGACAGTAAAAAATTATTTTTTGAATAATTTACTATAGAAAAGGCCATCCCTGGCGTAATTAAAATTTGCGACAGTAAAAAATTATTTTTTGAATAATTTACTATAGAAAAGGCAATCCCTGGCGCACTTAAAATTTGCAACAGTAGAAAATTATTTTTTGAATAATTTACTATAGAAAAGGCAATCCCTGGCGCAATTACAATTTGCGACAGTAAAAAATAATTTTTTTGCAAAATTTACTATAGAAAAGGCAATCCCTGGCGTATTTAAAATTTGCGACAGTATAAAATTAATTTTTGAATAATTTACTATAGAAAAGGCAATCCCTGGCGTATTTAAAATTTGCGACAGTATAAAATTAAGTTTTGAAAAATTTACTATAGAAAAGGCAATCCCTGGCGTAATTAAAATTTGCGACAGTAGAAAATTATTTTTTGAATAATTTACTATAGAAAAGGCAATTCCTGGCGCAATTAAAATTTGCGACAGTAAAAAATTATTTTTTGCAAAATTTACTGTAGAAAAGGCAATCCCTGACGCAATTAAAACTTGCGATAGTAAAAAATTATTTTTTGAATAATTTACTATAGAAAAGGCAATCCTTGGCGTATTTAAAATTTGCGACAGTAAAAAATTAATATTTTGAAAAATTTACTGTAGAAAAGGCAATCCCTGGCGCAATTAAAATTTGCGACAGTAAAAAATTATTTTTTGAATAATTTACTATAGAAAAGGCAATCCCTGGCGCACTTAAAATTTGCGACTGTATAAAATTATTTTTTGCAAAATTTACTATAGAAAAGGCAATCCCTGGCGTAATTAAAATTTTCGACAGTAAAAAATTAATATTTTGAAAAATTTACTGTAGAAAAGGCAATCCCTGGCACAATTAAAATTTGCGACAGTAGAAAATTATTTTTTGAATAATATACTATAGAAAAGGCAATCCCTGGCGTAATTAAAATTTGCGACAGTTGAAAATAATTTTTTGAATAATTTACTATAGAAAAGGCAATCCCTGGCGCACTTAAAATTTGCGACAGTACAAAATTATTTTTTGAATAATTTACTATAGAAAAGGCAATCCCTGGCGTATTTAAAATTTGCGACAGTAAGAAATTAATTTGTGAGAAATTTACTATAGAAAAGGCAATCCCTGAGATATTTTAAATTTGCGACAGTAAAAAATTATTTTTTGAAAAATTTACTATAGAAAAGGCAATCCCTGGCGCAATTAAAATTTGCGACAGTAAAAAATTATTTTTGAATAATTTAATATAGAAAAGGCAATCCCTGGCGTTTTTAAATTTGCGACAGTAAGAAATTAATTTGTGAGAAATTTACTATAGAAAAGGCAATCCCTGGGATATTTAAAATTTGCGACAGTAAAAAATTATTTTTTGAAAAATTTACTATAGAAAAGGCAATCCCTGGCGCATTTAAAATTTGCGACAGTAAAAAATTATTTTTTGAATAATTTACTATAGAAAAGGCAATCCCTGGCGCACTTAAAATTTGCGACAGTATAAAATTATTTTTTGAATAATTTACTATAGAAATGGCAATCCTTGGCGTAATTAAAATTTGCGACAGTATAAAATTATTTTTTGAATAATTTACTATAGAAAAGGCAATCCCTGGCGCAATTAAAATTTGCGACAGTAAAAAATTATTTTTTGAATAATTTACTATAGAAAAGGCAATCCCTGGCGCACTTAAAATTTGCGACAGTATAAAATTATTTTTTGCAAAATTTACTATAGAAAAGGCAATCCCTGGCGTAATTAAAATTTTCGACAGTAAAAAATTAATATTTTGAAAAAATTACTGTAGAAAAGGCAATCCCTGGCGCACTTAAAATTTGCGACAGTAAAAAATTATTTTTTGAATAATTTACTATAGAAAAGGCCATTCCTGGCGTAATTAAAATTTGCGACAGTAAAAAATTATTTTTTGAATAATTTACTATAGAAAAGGCAATCCCTGGCGCACTTAAAATTTGCAACAGTAGAAAATTATTTTTTGAATAATTTACTATAGAAAAGGCAATCCCTAGCGCAGTTACAATTTGCGACAGTAAAAAATAATTTTTTTGCAAAATTTACTATAGAAAAGGCAATCCCTGGCGTATTTAAAATTTGCGACAGTATAAAATTAATTTTTGAATAATTTACTATAGAAAAGGCAATCCCTGGCGTATTTAAAATTTGCGACAGTATAAAATTAATTTTTGAAAAATTTACTATAGAAAAGGCAATCCCTGGCGTAATTAAAATTTGCGACAGTAGAAAATTATTTTTTGAATAATTTACTATAGAAAAGGCAATCCCTGGCGCAATTAAAATTTGCGACAGTAAAAAATTATTTTTTGCAAAATTTACTGTAGAAAAGGCAATCCCTGGCGCAATTAAAACTTGCGATAGTAAAAAATTATTTTTTGAATAATTTACTATAGAAAAGGCAATCCCTGGCGTATTTAAAATTTGCGACAGTAAAAAATTAATATTTTGAAAAATTTACTGTAGAAAAGGCAATCCCTGGCGCAATTAAAATTTGCGACAGTAAAAAATTATTTTTTGAATAATTTACTATAGAAAAGGCAATCCCTGGCGCACTTAAAATTTGCGACAGTATAAAATTATTTTTTGCAAAATTTACTATAGAAAAGGCAATCCCTGGCGTAATTAAAATTTTCGACAGTAAAAAATTAATATTTTGAAAAATTTACTGTAGAAAAGGCAATCCCTGGCACAATTAAAATTTGCGACAGTAGAAAATTATTTTTTGAATAATATACTATAGAAAAGGCAATCCCTGGCGTAATTAAAATTTGCGACAGTTGAAAATAATTTTTTGAATAATTTACTATAGAAAAGGCAATCCCTGGCGCACTTAAAATTTGCGACAGTACAAAATTATTTTTTGAATAATTTACTATAGAAAAGGCAATCCCTGGCGTATTTAAAATTTGCGACAGTAAGAAATTAATTTGTGAGAAATTTACTATAGAAAAGGCAATCCCTGGGATATTTTAAATTTGCGACAGTAAAAAATTATTTTTTGAAAAATTTACTATAGAAAAGGCAATCCCTGGCGCAATTAAAATTTGCGACAGTAAAAAATTATTTTTGAATAATTTACTATAGAAAAGGCAATCCCTGGCGTTTTTAAATTTGCGACAGTAAGAAATTAATTTGTGAGAAATTTACTATAGAAAAGGCAATCCCTGGGATATTTAAAATTTGCGACAGTAAAAAATTATTTTTTGAAAAATTTACTATAGAAAAGGCAATCCCTGGCGTAATTAAAATTTGCGACAGTAAAAAATTAGTTTTTGAAAAATTTACTGTAGAAAAGGCAATCCCTGGCGCAATTAAAATTTGCGACAGTAAAAAATTATTTTTTGTAAAATTTACTATAGAAAAGGCAATCCCTGGCGTATTTAAAATTTGCGACAGTAAAAAATTATTTTTTGAAAAATTTACTATAGAAAAGGCAATCCCTGGCGTATTTAAAATTTGCGACAGTATAAAATTAATTTTTGTAAAATTTACTGTAGAAAAGGCAATCCCTAGCGCAATTAAAATTTGCGACAGTAAAAAATTATTTTTTGCAAAATTTACTATAGAATAGGTAATCCCTGGCGCAATTACAATTTGCGACAGTAAAAAATTATTTTTTTGCAAAATTTACTATAGAAAAGGCAATCCCTGGCGTATTTAAAATTTGCGACAGTAGAAAATTATTTTTTGAATAATTTACTATAGAAAAGGCAATCCCTGGCGCAATTAAAATTTGCGACAGTAGAAAATTATTTTTTGAATAATTTACTATAGAAAAGGCAATCCCTGGCGCAATTAAAATTTGCGACAGTAAAAAATTATTTTTTGAAAAATTTACTATAGAAAAGGCAATCCCTGGCGTAGTTAAAATTTGCGACAATTGAAAATTATTTTTTGAATAATTTACTATAGAAAAGGCAATCCCTGTCGCAGTTAAAATTTGCGACAGTAAAAAATTATTTTTTGAATAATTTACTATAGAAAAGGCAATCCCTGGGATATTTAAAATTTGCGACAGTAGAAAGTTATTTTTTGAATAATTTACTAGAGAAAAGGCAATCCCTGGCGTAATTAAAATTTGCGACAGTTGAAAATTATTTTTTGAATAATTTACTATAGAAAAGGCAATCCCTGGCGCACTTAAAATTTGCGACAGTAAAAAATTATTTTTTGAATAATTTACTATAAAAATGGCAATCCCTGGCGTATTTAAAATTTGCGACAGTATAAAATTAATTTTTGAAAAATTTACTGTAGAATAGGCAATCCCTGGCGCAATCAAAATTTGCGACAGTAGAAAATTATTTTTTGAAAAATTTGCTGTAGAAAAGGCAATCCCTGGCGCAATTAAAATTTGCGACAGTAGCAAATTATTTTTTCAATAATTTACTATAGAAAAGGCAATCCCTGGCGCAATTAAAATTTGCGACAGTAAAAAATTATTTTTTGGATAATTTACTATAGAAAAGGCAATCCCTGGCGTAATTAAAATTTGCGACAGTAGAAAATTATTTTTTGAATAATTTACTATAGAAAAGGCAATCCCTGGCGTATTTAAAATTTGCGACAGTAAAAAATTATTTTTTGAATAATTTACTATAGAAAAGGCAATCCCTGGCGCAATTAAAATTTGCGACAGTAAAAAATTATTTTTTTGCAAAATTTACTATAGAAAAGGCAATCCCTGGCGTATTTAAAATTTTCGACAGTATAAAATTAATTTTTGAAAAATTTACTGTAGAAAAGGCAATCCCTGGCGTAATTAAAATTTGCGACAGTAGAAAATTAATTTTTGAATAATTTACTATAGAAAAGGCAATCCCTGGCGTAATTAAAATTTGCGACAGTAAAAAATTATTTTTTGAATAATTTACTATAGAAAAGGCAATCCCTGGCGCACTTAAAATTTGCGACAGTAAAAAATTATTTTTTGAATAATTTACTATAGAAAAGGCAATCCCTGGCGCACTTAAAATTTGCGACAGAAAAAAATTATTTTTTGAATAATTTACTATAGAAAAGGCAATCCCTGGCGCAATTAAAATTTGCGACAGTTGAAAATTATTTTTTGAATAATTTACTATAGAACAGGCAATCCCTGGCGCACTTAAAATTTGCGACAATAAAAAATTATTTTTTGAATAATTTACTATAGAAAAGGCAATCCCTGGCGTAATTAAAATTTGCGACAGTATAAAATTAATTTTTGAAAAATTTACTGTAGAAAAGGCAATCCCTGGCGCATTTAAAATTTGCGACAGTAGGAAAGTATTTTTTGAAAAATTTACTGTAGAAGAGGCAATGCTTGGCGCAATTAAAATTTGCGACAGTAGAAAATTATTTTTTGAATAATTTACTATAGAAAAGGCAATCCCTGGCGCAATTAAAATTTGCGACAGTAAAAAATTATTTTTTGAATAATTTACTATAGAAAAGGCAATCCCTGGCGTAATTAAAATTTGCGACAGTATAAAATTATTTTTTGAATAATTTACTATAGAAAAGGCAATCCCTGGGATATTTAAAATTTGCGACAGTAAAAAATTATTTTTTGAATAATTTACTATAGAAAAGGCAATCCCTGGCGTATTTAAAATTTGCGACAGTAAAAAATTAATTTGTGACAAATTTACCTGGCGAAATTGAAATTTGCGAGAGTAAAAAATTATTTTTTGAATAATTTACTATAGAAAAGGCAATCCCTGGCGTAATTAAAATTTGCGACAGTTGAAAATTATTTTTTGAATAATTTACTATAGAAAAGGCAATCCCTGGCGTAATTAAAATTTTCGACAGTATAAAATTATTTTTTGAATAATTTACTATAGAAAAGGCAATACCTGGCGTAATTAAAATTTGCGACAGTAGAAAATTATTTTTTGAATAATTTACTATATAAAAGGCAATACCTGGCGTATTTAAAATTTGCGACAGTAAAAAATTAATTTGTGAAAAATTTACCTGGCGAAATTGAAATTTGCGAGAGTAAAAAATTATTTTTTGAATAATTTACTATAGAAAAGACAATCCCTGGCGTATTTAAAATTTGCGACAGTAGAAAATTATTTTTTGAATAATTTACTATAGAAAAGGCAATCCCTGGCGCACTTAAAATTTGCGACAGTAAAAAATTATTTTTTGAATAATTTACTATAGAAAAGGCAATCCCTGGGATATTTAAAATTTGCGACAGTAGAAAATTATTTTTTGAATAATTTACTATAGAAAAGGCAATCCCTGGCGCACTTAAAATTTGCGACAGTATAAAATTATTTTTTGAATAATTTACTATAGAAAAGGCAATACCTGGCGTAATTAAAATTTGCGACAGTATAAAATTATTTTTTGAATAATTTACTATAGAAAAGACAATCCCTGGCGTAATTAAAATTTGCGACAGTAGAAAATTATTTTTTGAATAATTTACTATAGAAAAGGCAATCCCTGGCGTATTTAAAATTTGCGACAGTAAAAAATTAATTTGTGAAAAATTTACCTGGCCAAATTGAAATTTGCGAGAGTAAAAAATTATTTTTTGAATAATTTACTATAGAAAAGGCAATCCCTGGCGTAATTAAAATTTGCGACAGTAAAAAATTATTTTTTGAATAATTTACCATAGAAAAGGCAATCCCTGGCGTAATTAAAATTTGCGACAGTAAAAAATTATTTTTTGAATTATTTACTATAGAAAAGGCAATCCCTGGCGTATTTAAAATTTGCGACAGTAGAAAATTATTTTTTGAATAATTTACTATAGAAAAGGCAATCCCTGGCGCACTTAAAATTTGCGACAGTAAAAAATTATTTTTTGAATAATTTACTATAGAAAAGGCAATCCCTGGGATATTTAAAATTTGCGACAGTAGAAAATTATTTTTTGAATAATTTACTATAGAAAAGGCAATCCCTGGCGCACTTAAAATTTGCGACAGTATAAAATTATTTTTTGAATAATTTACTATAGAAAAGGCAATACCTGGCGTAATTAAAATTTGCGACAGTATAAAATTATTTTTTGAATAATTTACTATAGAAAAGACAATCCCTGGCGTAATTAAAATTTGCGACAGTAAAAAATTATTTTTTGAATAATTTACTATAGAAAAGGCAATCCCTGGCGTATTTAAAATTTGCGACAGTAAAAAATTATTTATTGAATAATTTACTATAGAAAAGGCAATCCCTGGCGCACTTAAAATTTGCGACAGTAAAAAATTATTTTTTGAATAATTTACTATAGAAAAGGCAATCCTTGGCGTATTTAAAATTTGCGACAGTAAAAAATTATTTTTTGAATAATTTACTATAGAAAAGGCAATCCCTGGCGTAATTAAAATTTGCGACAGTAGAAAATTATTTTTTGAATAATTTACTATAGAAAAGGCAATCACTGGCGCAATTAAAATTTGCGACAGTAAAAAATTATTTTTTGCAAAAATTACTATAGAAAAGGCAATCCCTGGCGCACTTAAAATTTGCGACAGTAAAAAATTATTTTGTGAGAAATTTACTATAGAAAAGGCAATCCCTGGGATATTTAAAATTTGCGACAGTAGAAAATTATTTTTTGAATAATTTACTATAGAAAAGGCAATCCCTGGCGCAATTACAATTTGCGAGAGTAAAAAATTATTTTTTGAAAAATTTACTGTAGAAAAGGCAATCCCTGGCGCAATTAAAATTTGCGACAGTAGAAAATTATTTTTTGAATAATTTACTATAGAAAAGGCAATCCCTGGCGTAATTACAATTTGCGACAGTAAAAAATTATTTTTTGAATAATTTACTATAAAAAAGGCAATCCCTGGCGTATTTAAAATTTGCGACAGTAAGAAATTAATTTGTGAGAAATTTACTATAGAAAAGGCAATCCCTGTGATATTTAAAATTTGCGACAGTAAAAAATTATTTTTTGAAAAATTTACTATAGAAAAGGCAATCCCTGGCGTAATTAAAATTTGCGACAGTTGAAAATTATTTTTTGAAAAATTTACTATAGAATAGGCAATCCCTGGCGCAATTAAAATTTGCGACAGTAGAAAATTATTTTTTGAATAATTTACTATAGAAAAGGCAATACCTGGCGCACTTAAAATTTGCGACAGTAAAAAATTATTTTGTGAGAAATTTACTATAGAAAAGGCAATCCCTGGGATATTTAAAATTTGCGACAGTAGAAAATTATTTTTTGAATAATTTACTATAGAAAAGGCAATCCCTGGCGTAATTAAAATTTGCGACAGTATAATATTATTTTTTGAATAATTTACTATAGAAAAGGCAATCCCTGGCGCACTTAAAATTTGCGACAGTAAAAAATTATTTTTTGAATAATTTACTATAGAAAAGGCAATCCCTGGCGTAATTAAAATCTGCGACAGTTGAAAATTATTTTTTGAATAATTTACTATAGAAAATGCAATCCCTGGCGCAACTAAAATTTGCGACAGTAAAAAATTATTTTTTGAATAATTTACTATAGAAAAGGCAATCCCTGGCGTATTCAAAATTTCTGACAGTAGAAAATTATTTTTTGAATAATTTACTATAGAAAAGGCAATCCCTGGCGCAATTAAAATTTGCGACAGTAAAAAATTATTTTTTGAATAATTTACTATAGAAAAGGCAATCCCTGGCGTATTTAAAATTTGCGACAGTAAGAAATTAATTTGTGAGAAATTTACTATAGAAAAGGCAATCCCTGGCGTAATTAAAATTTGCGACAGTTGAAAATTATTTTTTGAATAATTTACTATAGAATAGGCAATCCCTGGCGTAATTAAAATTTGCGACAGTATAAAATTATTTTTTGAATAATTTACTATAGAAAAGGCAATCCCTGGCGTAATTAAAATTTGCGACAGTTGAAAATTATTTTGTGATAAATTTACTATAGAAAAGGCAATCCCTGGCGTAATTAAAATTTGCGACAGTAGAAAATTATTTTTTGAAAAGTTTACTATAGAAAAGGCAATCCCTGACGCAATTAAAATTTGCGACAGTAAAAAATTATTTTTTGCAAAATTTACTGTAGAAAAGGCAATCCCTGGCGCAATTAAAACTTGCGATAGTAAAAAATTATTTTTTGCAAAATTTACTGTAGAAAAGGCAATCTCTGGCGGATTTGAAATTTGCGACAGTAAAAAATAATTTTTTTGCAAAATTTACTATAGAAAAGGCAATCCCTGGCGTATTTAAAATTTGCGACAGTAAAAAATTATTTTTTGAATAATTTACTATAGAAAAGGCAATCCCTGGCGCAATTAAAATTTGCGACAGTAGAAAATTATTTTTTGAATAATTTACTATAGAAAAGGCAATCCCTGGCGTAATTAAAATTTGCGACAGTAGAAAATTATTTTTTGCAAAATTTACTATAGAAAAGGCAATCCCTGGCGAAATTAAAATTTGCAACAGTAGAAAATTAATTTGTGATAAATTTACTATAGAAAAGGCAATCCCTGGCGTAATTAAAATTTTCGACAGTAAAAAATTATTTTTTGAATAATTTACTATAGAAAAGGCAATCCCTGGCGTAATTAAAATTTGCGACAGTATAAAATTATTTTTTGAATAATTTACTATAGAAAAGGCAATCCCTGGCGCACTTAAAATTTGCGACAGTATAAAATTATTTTTTGAATAATTTACTATAGAAAACGCAATCCCTGGCGTAATTAAAATTTGCGACAGTAAAAAATTATTTTTTGAATAATTTACTATAGAAAAGGCAATCCCTGGCGTATTTAAAATTTGCGACAGTTGAAAATTATTTTTTGAATAATTTACTATAGGAAATGCAATCCCTGGCGCACTTCAAATTTGCGACAGTAAAAAATTATTTTTTGAATAATTTACTATAGAAAAGGCAATCCCTGGCGCACTTAAAATTTGTGACAGTAAAAAATTAATTTGTGAAAAATTTACCTGGCGAAATTGAAATTTGCGAGAGTAAAAAATTATTTTTTGAATAATTTACTATAGAAAAGGCAATCCCTGGCTTAATTAAAATTTGCGACAGTAGAAAATTATTTTTTGAATAATTTACTATAGAAAAGGCAATCCCTGGCGTAATTAAAATTTGTGACAGTATAAAATTATTTTTTGAATAATTTACTATAGAAAAGGCAATCCCTGGCGTAATTAAAATTTGCGACAGTAGAAAATTATTTTGTGAAAAGTTTACTATAGAAAAGGCAATCCCTGGCGCAATTAAAATTTGCGACAGTAAAAAATTATTTTTTGAATAATTTACTATAGAAAAGGCAATCCCTGGCGTAATTAAAATTTGGGACAGTTGAAAATTATTTTTTGAATAATTTACTATAGAAAAGGCAATCCCTGGCGTAATTAAAATTTGCGACAGTAAAAAATTATTTTTTGAATAATTTACTATAGAAAAGGCAATCCCTGGCGTAATTAAAATTTTCGACAGTAAAAAATTAATATTTTGAAAAATTTACTGTAGAAAAGGCAATCCCTGGCGCAATTAAAATTTGCAATAGTAAAAAATTATTTTTTGAATAATTTACTATAGAAAAGGCAATCCCTGGCGGATTTGAAATTTGCGACAGTAAAAAATTATTTTTTGAATAATTTACTATAGAAAAGGCAACCCCTGGCGTTATTAAAATTTGCGACAGTAGAAAATTATTTTTTGAATAATTTACTATAGAAAAGGCAATCCCTGGCGCAATTAAAATTTGCGACAGTAGAAAATTATTTTTTGAATAATTTACTATAGAAAATGCAATCCCTGGCGTAATTAAAATTTGCGACAGTATAAAATTATTTTTTGAATAATTTACTATAGAAAAGGCAATCCCTGGCGCAATTAAAATTTGCGACAGTATAAAATTATTTTTTGAATAATTTACTATAGAAAAGGCAATCCCTGGCGTAATTAAAATTTGCGACAGTTGAAAATTATTTTTTGAATAATTTACTATAGAAAAGGCAATCCCTGGCGCAATTACAATTTGCGATAGTTGAAAATTATTTTTTGAAAAGTTTACTATAGAAAAGGCAATCCCTGGCGCAATTAAAATTTGCGACAGTTGAAAATTATTTTTTGAATAATTTACTATAGAAAAGGCAATCCCTGGCGCAATTAAAATTTGCGACAGTAGAAAATTATTTTTTGAATAATTTACTATAGAAAAGGCAATCCCTGGCGTAATTAAAATTTGCGACAGTACAAAATTATTTTGTTGCAAAATTTACTATAGAAAAGGCAATCCCTGGCGTATTTAAAATTTGCGACAGTAAAAAATTATTTTTTGAATAATTTACTATAGAAAAGGCAATCCCTGGCGCACTTAAAATTTGCGACAGTATAAAATTATTTTGTGAGAAATTTACTATAGAAAAGGCAATCGCTGGCGTAATTAAAATTTGCGACAGTAGAAAATTATTTTTTGAAAAGTTTACTATAGAAAAGGCAATCCCTGGCGCAGTTAAAATTTGCGACAGTAAAAAATTATTTTTTGCAAAATTTACTGTAGAAAAGGCAATCCCTGGGGCCATTAAAACTTGCGATAGTAAAAAATTATTTTTTGTATTATTTACTATAGAAAAGGCAATCACTGGCGTAATTAAAATTTGCGACATTAGAAAATTATTTTTTGAATAATTTACTATAGAAAAGGCAATTCCTGGCGCACTTAAAATTTGCGACAGTAGAAAATTATTTTTTGAATAATTTACTATACAAAAGACAATCCCTGGCGCAATTACAATTTGCGACAGTAAAAAATTATTTTTTGAATAATTTACTATAGAAAAGGCAATCCCTGGCGTAATTAAAATTTGCGACAGTAGAAAATTATTTTTTGAAAACTTTACTATAGAAAAGGCAATCCCTGGCGCAATTAAAATTTGCGACAGTAAAAAATTATTTTTTGCAAAATTTACTGTAGAAAAGGCAATCCCTGGCGCAATTAAAACTTGCGATAGTAAAAAATTATTTTTTGAATAATTTACTATAGAAAAGGCAATCCCTGGCGTAATTAAAATTTGCGACAGTAAAAAATTATTTTTTGAATAATTTACTATAGAAAAGGCAATCCCTGGCGTAATTAAAATTTGCGACAGTATAAAATTATTTTTTGAATAATTTACTATAGAAAAGGCAATCCCTGGCGCAATTAAAATTTGCGACAGTATAAAATTATTTTTTGAATAATTTACTATAGAAAAGGCAATCCCTGGCGCACTTAAAATTTGCGACAGTATAAAATTATTTTTTGAATAATTTACTATAGAAAAGGCAATCCCTGGCGTAATTAAAATTTGCGACAGTAAAAAATTATATTTTGAATAATTTACTATAGAAAAGGCAATCCCTGGCGTAATTAAAATTTGCCACAGTAGAAAACTATTTTTTGAAATGTTTACTATAGAAAAGGCAATCCCTGGCGCAATTAAAACTTGCGATAGTAAAAAATTATTTTTTGAATAATTTACTATAGAAAAGGCAATCCCTGGCGTAATTAAAATTTGCGACAGTAGAAAATTATTTTTTGAATAATTTACTATAGAAACGGCAATCCCTGGCGCACTTAAAATTTGCGACAGTAGAAAATTATTTTTTGAATAATTTACTATAGAAAGGCAATCCCTGGCGCAATTAAAATTTGCGACAGTAGAAAATAATTTTTTGAATAATTTACTATAGAAAAGGCAATCCCTGGCGTAATTAAAATTTGCGACAGTTGAAAATTATTTTTTGAATAATTTACTATAGAAAAGGCAATCCCTGGCGCAATTAAAATTTGCGACAGTAAAAAATTATTTTTTGCAAAATTTACTATAGAAAAGGCAATCCCTGGCGTAATTAAAATTTGCGACAGTAGAAAACTATTTTTTGAATAATTTACTATAGAAAAGGCAATCCCTGGCGCAATTTAAATTTGCGACAGTAGAAAATTATTTTTTGAATAATTTACTATAGAAAAGGCAATCCCTGGCGCACTTAAAATTTGCGACAGTAGAAAATTATTTTTTGAATAATTTACTATAGAAAAGGCAATCCCTGGCGCAATTAAAATTTGCGACAGTAAAAAATTATTTTTTGCAAAATTTACTGTAGAAAAGGCAATCCCTGGCGCAATTAAAACTTGCGATAGTAAAAAATTATTTTTTGAATAATTTACTATAGAAAAGGCAATCCCTGGCGCAATTAAAATTTGCGACAGTAAAAAATTATTTTTTGAATAATTTACTATAGAAAAGGCAATCCCTGGCGAAATTGAAATTTGCGAGAGTAAAAAAATTATTTTTTGTAAAATTTACTATAGAAAAGGCAATCCCTGGCGTAATTAAAATTTGCGACAGTAGAAAATTATTTTTTGCAAAAGTTACTATAGAAAAGGCAATCCCTGGCGTAATTAAAATTTGCGACATTTGAAAATTATTTTTTGAATAATTTACTATAGAAAAGGCAATCCCTGGCGCAATTAAAATTTGCGACAGTAAAAAATTATTTTTTGCAAAATTTACTATAGAAAAGGCAATCCCTGGCGTAATTAAAATTTGCGAGAGTAGAAAATTATTTTTTGAATAATTTACTATAGAAAAGGCAATCCCTGGCGTAATTAAAATTTGCGACAGTAGAAAATTATTTTTTGAATAATTTACTATAGAAAAGGCAATCCCTGGCGCAATTAAAATTTGCGACAGTAAAAAATTATTTTTTGAATAATTTACTATAGAAAAGGCAATCCCTGGCGCAATTAAAATTTGCGACAGTAGAAAATTATTTTTTGAAAAGTTTACTATAGAAAAGGCAATCCCTGGCGCAATTAAAATTTGCGACAGTAAAAAATTATTTTTTGCAAAATTTACTGTAGAAAAGGCAATCCCTGGCGCAATTAAAACTTGCGATAGTAAAAAATTATTTTTTGAATAATTTACTATAGAAAAGGAAATCCCTGGCGTAATTAAAACTTGCGATAGTAAAAAATTATTTTTTGAAAAATTTACTATAGAAAAGGCAATCCCTGGCGTAATTAAAATTTGCGACAGTAAAAAATTATTTTTTGCAAAATTTACTATAGAATAGGCAATCCCTGGGATATTTAAAATTTACGACAGTAGAAAATTATTTTTTGAATAATTTACTATAGAAAAGGCAATCCCTGGGATATTTAAAATTTGCGACAGTGAAAATTATTTTTTGAATAATTTACTATAGAAAAGGCAATCCCTGGGATATTTAAAATTTCCGACAGTTGAAAATTATTTTTTGAATAATTTACTATAGAAAAGGCAATCCCTGGCGTAATTAAACTTTGCGACAGTTGAAAATAATTTTTTGAATAATTTACTATAGAAAAGGCAATCCCTGGCGTAATTAAAATTTGCGACAGTAGAAAATTATTTTTTGAATAATTTACTATAGAAAAGGCAATCCCTGGCGCACTTAAAATTTGCGACAGTATAAAATTATTTTTTGAATAATTTACTATAGAAAAGGCAATCCCTGGCGTAATTAAAATTTGCGACAGTTGAAAATTATTTTTTGAATAATTTACTATAGAAAAGGCAATCCCTGGCGTAATTAAAATTTGCGACAGTTGAAAATTATTTTTTGAATAATTTACTATAGAAAAGGCAATCACTGGCGTAATTAAAATTTGCGACAGTAGAAAATTATTTTTTGAATAATTTACTATAGAAAAGGCAATCCCTGGCGCAATTAAAATTTGCGAAAGTAAAAAATTATTTTTTGAATAATTTACTATAGAAAAGGCAATCCTTGGCGAAATTGAAATTTGCGAGAGTAAAAAAATTATTTTTTGTAAAATTTACTATAGAAAAGGCAATCCCTGGCGTAATTAAAATTTGCGACAGTAGAAAATTATTTTTTGCAAAAGTTACTATAGAAAAGGCAATCCCTGGCGTAATTAAAATTTGCGACAGTTGAAAATTATTTTTTGAATAATTTACTATAGAAAAGGCAATCCCTGGCGCAATTAAAATTTGCGACAGTAAAAAATTATTTTTTGCAAAATTTACTATAGAAAAGGCAATCCCTGGCGTAATTAAAATTTGCGACAGTAGAAAATTATTTTTTGAATAATTTACTATAGAAAAGGCAATCCCTGGCGTAATTAAAATTTGCGACAGTAGAAAATTATTTTTTGAATAATTTACTATAGAAAAGGCAATTCCTGGCGCAATTAAAATTTGCAACAGTAAAAAATTATTTTTTGAATAATTTACTATAGAAAAGGCAATCCCTGGCGCAATTATAATTTGCGACAGTAGAAAATTATTTTTTGAAAAGTTTACTATAGAAAAGGCAATCCCTGGCGCAATTAAAATTTGCGACAGTAAAAAATTATTTTTTCAAAATTTACTGTAGAAAAGGCAATCCCTGTCGCAATTAAAACTTGCGATATTAAAAAATTATTTTTTGAATAATTTACTATAGAAAAGGAAATCCCTGTCGTAATTGAAACTTGCGATAGTAAAAAATTATTTTTTGAAAAATTTACTATAGAAAAGGCAATCCCTGGCGTAATTAAAATTTGCGACAGTAAAAAATTATTTTTTGCAAAATTTACTATAGAATAGGCAATCCCTGGGATATTTAAAATTTACGACAGTAGAAAATTATTTTTTGAATAATTTACTATAGAAACGGCAATCCCTGGGATATTTAAAATTTGCGACAGTAGAAAATTATTTTTTGAATAATTTACTATAGAAAAGGCAATCCCTGGCGTAATTAAAATTTGCGACAGTTGAAAATAATTTTTTGAATAATTTACTATAGAAATGGCAATCCCTGGCGTAATTAAAATTTGCGACAGTAGAAAATTATTTTTTGAATAATTTACTATAGAAAAGGCAATCCCTGGCGCAATTAAAATTTGCGACAGTAGAAAATTATTTTTTGAATAATTTACTATAGAAAAGGCAATCCCTGGCGTAATTAAAATTTGCGACAGTATACAATTATTTTTTGAATAATTTACTATAGAAAAGGCAATCCCTGGCGCACTTAAAATTTGCGACAGTATAAAATTATTTTTTGAATAATTTACTATAGAAAAGGCAATCCCTGGCGCAATTATAATTTGCGACAGTAGAAAATTATTTTTTGAAAAGTTTACTATAGAAAAGGCAATCCCTGGCGCAATTAAAATTTGCGACAGTAAAAAATTATTTTTTGCAAAATTTACTGTAGAAAAGGCAATCCCTGGCGCAATTAAAACTTGCGATATTAAAAAATTATTTTTTGAATAATTTACTATAGAAAAGGAAATCCCTGTCGTAATTAAAACTTGCGATAGTAAAAAATTATTTTTTGAAAAATTTACTATAGAAAAGGCAATCCCTGGCGTAATTAAAATTTGCGACAGTAAAAAATTATTTTTTGCAAAATTTACTATAGAATAGGCAATCCCTGGGATATTTAAAATTTACGACAGTAGAAAATTATTTTTTGAATAATTTACTATAGAAAAGGCAATCCCTGGGATATTTAAAATTTGCGACAGTAGAAAATTATTTTTTGAATAATTTACTATAGAAAAGGCAATCCCTGGGATATTTAAAATTTCCGACAGTTGAAAATTATTTTTTGAATAATTTACTATAGAAAAGGCAATCCCTGGCGTAATTAAAATTTGCGACAGTTGAAAATAATTTTTTGAATAATTTACTATAGAAAAGGCAATCCCTGGATTAATTAAAATTTGCGACAGTAGAAAATTATTTTTTGAATAATTTACTATAGAAAAGGCAATCCCTGGCGCAATTAAAATTTGCGACAGTAGAAAATTATTTTTTGAATAATTTACTATAGAAAAGGCAATCCCTGGCGTAATTAAAATTTTCGACAGTATAAAATTATTTTTTGAATAATTTACTATAGAAAAGGCAATCCCTGGCGCACTTAAAATTTGCGACAGTATAAAATTATTTTTTGAATAATTTACTATAGAAAAGGCAATCCCTGGCGTAATTAAAATTTGCGACAGTTGAAAATTATTTTTTGAATAATTTACTATAGAAAAGGCAATCCCTGGCGTAATTAAAATTTGCGACAGTAGAAAATTATTTTTTGAATAATTTACTATAGAAAAGGCAATCCCTGGCGCAATTACAATTTGCGACAGTATAAAATTCTTTTTTGAATAATTTACTATAGAAAAGGCAATCCCTGGCGTAATTAAAATTTGCGACAGTAGAAAATTAATTTGTGAAAAATTTACCTGGCGAAATTGAAATCTGCGAGAGTAAAAAATTATGTTTTGAATAATTTACTATAGAAAAAGCAATCCCTGGCGCAATTAAAATTTGCGACAGTAGAAAACTATTTTTTGAATAATTTACTATAGAAAAGGCAATCCCTGGCGTAATTAAAATTTGCGACAGCATAAAATTGTTTTTTGAATAATTTACTATAGAAAAGGCAATCCCTGGCGCAATTAAAATTTGCGACAGTAGAAAATTATTTTTTGAATAATTTACTATAGAAAAGGCAATCCCTGGCGTAATTAAAATTTGCGACAGTATAAAATTATTTTTTGAATAATTTACTATAGAAAAGGCAATCCCTGGCGCAATTAAAATTTGCGACAGTATAAAATTATTTTTTGAATAATTTACTATAGAAAAGGCAATCCCTGGGATATTTAAAATTTGCGACAGTAGAAAATTATTTTTTGAATAATTTACTATAGAAAAGGCAATCCCTGAGATATTTAAAATTTGCGACAGTAAAAAATTGTTTTTTGAATAATTTACTATAGAAAAGGCAATCCCTGGCGTAATTAAAATTTGCGACAGTATAAAATTATTTTTTGAATAATTTACTATAGAAAAGGCAATCCCTGGCGCAATTAAAATTTGCGACAGTATAAAATTATTTTTTGAATAATTTACTATAGAAAAAGCAATCCCTGGCTCACTTAAAATTTGCGACAGTATAAAATTATTTTTTGAATAATTTACTATAGAAAAGGCAATCCCTGGCGTAATTAAAATTTGCGACAGTAAAAAATTATATTTTGAATAATTTCCTATAGAAAAGGCAATCCCTGGCGTAATTAAAATTTGCGACAGTAGAAAATTATTTTTTGAAAAGTTTACTATAGAAAAGGCAATCCCTGGCGCAATTAAAATTTGCGACAGTAAAAAATTATTTTTTGCAAAATTTCCTGTAGAAAAGGCAATCCCTGGCGCAATTAAAACTTGCGATAGTAAAAAATTATTTTTTGAATATTTTACTATAGAAAAGGCAATCCCTGGCGTAATTAAAATTTGCGACAGTAGAAAATTATTTTTTGAATAATTTACTATAGAAAAGGCAATCCCTGGCGCACTTAAAATTTGCGACAGTAGAAAATTATTTTTTGAATAATTTACTATAGAAAAGGCAATCCCTGGCGCAATTAAAATTTGCGACAGTAGAAAATTATTTTTTGAATAATTTACTATAGAAAAGGCAATCCCTGGCGTGATTAAAATTTGCGACAGTTGAAAATTATTTTTTGAATAATTTACTATAGAAAAGGCAATCCCTGGCGCAATTAAAATTTGCGACAGTAAAAAAATATTTTTTGCAAAATTTACTATAGAAAAGGCAATCCCTGGCGTGATTAAAATTTGCGACAGTTGAAAATTATTTTTTGAATAATTTACTATAGAAAAGGCAATCCCTGGCGCAATTAAAATTTGCGACAGTAAAAAAATATTTTTTGCAAAATTTACTATAGAAAAGGCAATCCTTGGCGTAATTAAAATTTGCGACAGTAGAAAATTATTTTTTGAATAATTTACTATAGAAAAGGCAATCCCTGGCGCAATTAAAATTTGCGACAGTAGAAAATTATTTTTTGAATAATTTACTATAGAAAAGGCAATCCCTGGCGCACTTAAAATTTGCGACAGTAGAAAATTATTTTTTGAATAATTTACTATAGAAAAGGCAATCCCTGGCGCAATTAAAACTTGCGACAGTATAAAATTATTTTTTGAATAATTTACTATAGAAAAGGCAATCCCTGGGATATTTAAAATTTGCGACAGTAGAAAATTATTTTTTGAATAATTTACTATAGAAAAGGCAATCCCTGAGATATTTAAAATTTGCGACAGTAAAAAATTGTTTTTTGAATAATTTACTATAGAAAAGGCAATCCCTGGCGTAATTAAAATTTGCGACAGTATAAAATTATTTTTTGAATAATTTACTATAGAAAAGGCAATCCCTGGCGCAATTAAAATTTGCGACAGTATAAAATTATTTTTTGAATAATTTCCTATAGAAAAGGCAATCCCTGGCGTAATTAAAATTTGCGACAGTAGAAAATTATTTTTGAAAAGTTTACTATAGAAAAGGCAATCCCTGGCGCAATTAAAATTTGCGACAGTAAAAAATTATTTTTTGCAAAATTTCCTGTAGAAAAGGCAATCCCTGGCGCAATTAAAACTTGCGATAGTAAAAAATTATTTTTTGAATATTTTACTATAGAAAAGGCAATCCCTGGCGTAATTAAAATTTGCGACAGTAGAAAATTATTTTTTGCAAAATTTTCTATAGAAAAGGCAATCCCTGGCGCAATTAAAATTTGCGACAGTAAAAAATTATTTTTTGCAAAATTTACTGTAGAAAAGGCAATCCCTGGCGCAATTAAAACTTGCGATAGTAAAAAATTATTTTTTGAATAATATACTATAGAAAAGGCAATCCCTGGCGCAATTAAAATTTGCGACAGTAAAAAATTATTTTTTGAATAATTTACTATAGAAAAGGCAATCCCTGGCGAAATTGAAATTTGCGAGAGTTAAAAAAATATTTTTTATAAAATTTACTATAGAAAAGGCAATCCCTGGCGTAATTAAAATTTGCGAGAGTAGAAAATTATTTTTTGCAAAAGTTACTATAGAAAAGGCAATCCCTGGCGTAATTAAAATTTGCGACAGTTGAAAATTATTTTTTGAATAATTTACTATAGAAAAGGTAATCCCTGGCGCAATTAAAATTTGCGACAGTAAAAAATTATTTTTTGCAAAATTTACTATAGAAAAGGCAATCCCTGGCGTAATTAAAATTTGCGACAGTAGAAAATTATTTTTTGAATAATTTACTATAGAAAAGGCAATTCCTGGCGTAATTAAAATTTGCGACAGTAGAAAATTATTTTTTGAATAATTTACTATAGAAAAGGCAATCCCTGGCGCAATTAAAATTTGCGACAGTAAAAAATTATTTTTTGAATAATTTACTATAGAAAAGGCAATCCCTGGCGCAATTAAAATTTGCGATAGTAAAAAATTATTTTTTGAAAAATTTACTATAGAAAAGGCAATCCCTGGCGTAATTAAAATTTGCGACAGTAAAAAATTATTTTTTGCAAAATATACTGTAGAAAAGGCAATCCCTGGCGCCATTAAAACTTGCGATAGTAAAAAATTATTTTTTGAATAATTTACTATAGAAAAGGCAATCCCTGGCGCAATTAAAATTTGCGACAGTAAAAAATTATTTTTTGAATAATTTACTATAGAAAAGGCAATCCCTGGCGAAATTGAAATTTGCGAGAGTAAAAAAATTATTTTTTGTAAAATTTACTATAGAAAAGGCAATCCCTGGCGTAATTAAAATTTGCGACAGTAGAAAATTATTTTTTGCAAAAGTTACTATAGAAAAGGCAATCCCTGGCGTAATTAAAATTTGCGACAGTTGAAAATTATTTTTTGAATAATTTACTATAGAAAAGGCAATCCCTGGCACAATTAAAATTTGCGACAGTAAAAAATTATTTTTTGCAAAATTTACTATAGAAAAGGCAATCTCTGGCGTAATTAAAATTTGCGAGAGTAGAAAATTATTTTTTGAATAATTTACTATAGAAAAGGCAATCCCTGGCGTAATTAAAATTTGCGACAGTAGAAAATTATTTTTTGAATAATTTACTATAGAAAAGGCAATCCCTGGCGCAATTAAAATTTGCGACAGTAAAAAATTATTTTTTGAATAATTTACTATAGAAATGGCAATCCCTGGCGCAATTAAAATTTGCGACAGTAGAAAATTATTTTTTGAAAAGTTTACTATAGAAAAGGCAATCCCTGGCGCAATTAAAATTTGCGACAGTAAAAAATTATTTTTTGCAAAATTTACTGTAGAAAAGGCAATCCCTGGCGCAATTAAAACTTGCGATAGTAAAAAATTATTTTTTGAATAATTTACTATAGAAAAGGAAATCCCTGGCGTAATTAAAACTTGCGATAGTAAAAAATTATTTTTTGAAAAATTTACTATAGAAAAGGCAATCCCTGGCGTAATTAAAATTTGCGACAGTAAAAAATTATTTTTTGCAAAATTTACTATAGAATAGGCAATCCCTGGGATATTTAAAATTTACGACAGTAGAAAATTATTTTTTGAATAATTTACTATAGAAAAGGCAATCACTGGGATATTTAAAATTTGCGACAGTGAAAATTATTTTTTGAATAATTTACTATAGAAAAGGCAATCCCTGGGATATTTAAAATTTCCGACAGTTGAAAATTATTTTTTGAATAATTTACTATAGAAAAGGCAATCCCTGGCGTAATTAAAATTTGCAACAGTTGAAAATAATTTTTTGAATAATTTACTATAGAAAAGGCAATCCCTGGCGTAATTAAAATTTGCGACAGAATAAAATTATTTTTTGAATAATTTACTATAGAAAAGGCAATCCCTGGCGCAATTAAAATTTGCGACAGTTGAAAATTATTTTTTGAATAATTTACTATAGAAAAGGCAATCCCTGGCGCAATTAAAATTTGCGACAGTAAAAAATTATTTTTTGCAAAATTTACTATAGAAAAGGCAATCCCTGGCGTAATTAAAATTTGCGACAGTAGAAAATTATTTTTTGAATAATTTACTATAGAAAAGGCAATCCCTGGCGTAATTAAAATTTGCGACAGTAGAAAATTATTTTTTGAATAATTTACTATAGAAAAGGCAATTCCTGGCGCAATTAAAATTTGCGACAGTAAAAAATTATTTTTTGAATAATTTACTATAGAAAAGGCAATCCCTGGCGCAATTATAATTTGCGACAGTAGAAAATTATTTTTTGAAAAGTTTACTATAGAAAAGGCAATCCCTGGCGCAATTAAAATTTGCGACAGTAAAAAATTATTTTTTCAAAATTTACTGTAGAAAAGGCAATCCCTGGCGCAATTAAAACTTGCGATATTAAAAAATTATTTTTTGAATAATTTACTATAGAAAAGGAAATCCCTGTCGTAATTAAAACTTGCGATAGTAAAAAATTATTTTTTGAAAAATTTACTATAAAAAGGCAATCCCTGGCGTAATTAAAATTTGCGACAGTAAAAAATTATTTTTTGCAAAATTTACTATAGAATAGGCAATCCCTGGGATATTTAAAATTTACGACAGTAGAAAATTATTTTTTGAATAATTTACTATAGAAACGGCAATCCCTGGGATATTTAAAATTTGCGACAGTAGAAAATTATTTTTTGAATAATTTACTATAGAAAAGGCAATCCCTGGCGTAATTAAAATTTGCGACAGTTGAAAATAATTTTTTGAATAATTTACTATAGAAAAGGCAATCCCTGGCGTAATTAAAATTTGCGACAGTAGAAAATTATTTTTTGAATAATTTACTATAGAAAAGGCAATCCCTGGCGCAACTAAAATTTGCGACAGTAGAAAATTATTTTTTGAATAATTTACTATAGAAAAGGCAATCCCTGGCGTAATTAAAATTTGCGACAGTATACAATTATTTTTTGAATAATTTACTATAGAAAAGGCAATCCCTGGCGCACTTAAAATTTGCGACAGTATAAAATTATTTTTTGAATAATTTACTATAGAAAAGGCAATCCCTGGCGCAATTATAATTTGCGACAGTAGAAAATTATTTTTTGAAAAGTTTACTATAGAAAAGGCAATCCCTGGCGCAATTAAAATTTGCGACAGTAAAAAATTATTTTTTGCAAAATTTACTGTAGAAAAGGCAATCCCTGGCGCAATTAAAACTTGCGATATTAAAAAATTATTTTTTGAATAATTTACTATAGAAAAGGAAATCCCTGTCGTAATTAAAACTTGCGATAGTAAAAAATTATTTTTTGAAAAATTTACTATAGAAAAGGCAATCCCTGGCGTAATTAAAATTTGCGACAGTAAAAAATTATTTTTTGCAAAATTTACTATAGATTAGGCAATCCCTGGGATATTTAAAATTTACGACAGTAGAAAATTATTTTTTGAATAATTTACTATAGAAAAGGCAATCCCTGGGATATTTAAAATTTGCGACAGTAGAAAATTATTTTTTGAATAATTTACTATAGAAAAGGCAATCCCTGGGATATTTAAAATTTCCGACAGTTGAAAATTATTTTTTGAATAATTTACTATAGAAAAGGCAATCCCTGGCGTAATTAAAATTTGCGACAGTTGAAAATAATTTTTTGAATAATTTACTATAGAAAAGGCAATCCCTGGCGTAATTAAAATTTGCGACAGTAGAAAATTATTTTTTGAATAATTTACTATAGAAAAGGCAATCCCTGGCGCAATTAAAATTTGCGACAGTAGAAAATTATTTTTTGAATAATTTACTATAGAAAAGGCAATCCCTGGCGTAATTAAAATTTGCGACAGTATAAAATTATTTTTTGAATAATTTACTATAGAAAAGGCAATCCCTGGCGCACTTAAAATTTGCGACAGTATAAAATTATTTTTTGAATAAATTACTATAGAAAAGGCAATCCCTGGCGTAATTAAAATTTGCGACAGTTGAAAATTATTTTTTGAATAATTTACTATAGAAAAGGCAATCCCTGGCGTAATTAAAATTTGCGACAGTAGAAAATTATTTTTTGAATAATTTACTATAGAAAAGGCAATCCCTGGCGCAATTACAATTTGCGACAGTATAAAATTATTTTTTGAATAATTTACTATAGAAAAGGCAATCCCTGGCGTAATTAAAATTTGTGACAGTAGAAAATTAATTTGTGAAAAATTTACCTGGCGAAATTGAAATCTGCGAGAGTAAAAAATTATGTTTTGAATAATTTACTATAGAAAAAGCAATCCCTTGCGCAATTAAAATTTGCGACAGTAGAAAACTATTTTTTGAATAATTTACTATAGAAAAGGCAATCCCTGGCGTAGTTAAAATTTGCGACAGCATAAAATTATTTTTTGAATAATTTACTATAGAAAAGGCAATCCCTGGCGCAATTAAAATTTGCGACAGTAGAAAATTATTTTTTGAATAATTTACTATAGAAAAGGCAATCCCTGGCGTAATTAAAATTTGCGACAGTATAAAATTATTTTTTGAATAATTTACTATAGAAAAGGCAATCCCTGGCGCAATTAAAATTTGCGACAGTATAAAATTATTTTTTGAATAATTTACTATAGAAAAGGCAATCCCTGGGATATTTAAAATTTGCGACAGTAGAAAATTATTTTTTGAATAATTTACTATAGAAAAGGAAATCCCTGAGATATTTAAAATTTGCGACAGTAAAAAATTGTTTTTTGAATAATTTACTATAGAAAAGGCAATCCCTGGCGTAATTAAAATTTGAGACAGTATAAAATTATTTTTTGAATAATTTACTATAGAAAACGCAATCCCTGGCGCAATTAAAATTTGCGACAGTATAAAATTATTTTTTGAATAATTTACTATAGAAAAGGCAATCCCTGGCTCACTTAAAATTTGCGACAGTATAAAATTATTTTTTGAATAATTTACTATAGAAAAGGCAATCCCTGGCGTAATTAAAATTTGCGACAGTAAAAAATTATATTTTGAATAATTTACTATAGAAAAGGCAATCCCTGGCGTAATTAAAATTTGCGACAGTAGAAAATTATTTTTTGAAAAGTTTACTATAGAAAAGGCAATCCCTGGCGCAATTAAAATTTGCGACAGTAAAAAATTATTTTTTGCAAAATTTACTGTAGAAAAGGCAATCCCTGGCGCAATTAAAACTTGCGAGAGTAAAAAATTATTTTTTGAATAATTTACTATAGAAAAGGCAATCCCTGGCGTAATTAAAATTTGCGACAGTAGAAAATTATTTTTTGAATAATTTACTATAGAAAAGGCAATCCCTGGCGCACTTAAAATTTGCGACAGTAGAAAATTATTTTTTGAATAATTTACTATAGAAAAGGCAATCCCTGGCGCAATTAAAATTTGCGACAGTAGAAAATTATTTTTTGAATAATTTACTATAGAAAAGGCAATACCTGGCGTGATTAAAATTTGCGACAGTTGAAAATTATTTTTTGAATAATTTACTATAGAAAAGGCAATCCCTGGCGCAATTAAAATTTGCGACAGTAAAAAATTATTTTTTGCAAAATTTACTATAGAAAAGGCAATCCCTGGCGTAATTAAAATTTGCGACAGTAGAAAATTATTTTTTGAATAATTTACTATAGAAAAGGCAATCCCTGGCGCAATTAAAATTTGCGACAGTAGAAAATTATTTTTTGAATAATTTACTATAGAAAAGGCAATCCCTGGCGCACTTAAAATTTGCGACAGTAGAAAATTATTTTTTGAATAATTTACTATAGAAAAGGCAATCCCTGGCGTAATTAAAATTTGCGACAGTAGAAAATTATTTTTTGCAAAATTTACTATAGAAAAGGCAATCCCTGGCGCAATTAAAATTTGCGACAGTAAAAAATTATTTTTTGCAAAATTTACTGTAGAAAAGGCAATCCCTGGCGTAATTAAAATTTGCGAGAGTAGAAAATTATTTTTTGCAAAAGTTACTATAGAAAAGGCAATCCCTGGCGTAATTAAAATTTGCGACAGTTGAAAATTATTTTTTGAATAATTTACTATAGAAAAGGTAATCCCTGGCGCAATTAAAATTTGCGACAGTAAAAAATTATTTTTTGCAAAATTTACTATAGAAAAGGCAATCCCTGGCGTAGTTAAAATTTGCGACAGTAGAAAATTATTTTTTGAATAATTTACTATAGAAAAGGCAATCCCTGGCGTAATTAAAATTTGCGACAGTAGAAAATTATTTTTTGAATAATTTACTATAGAAAAGGCAATCCCTGGCGCAATTAAAATTTGCGACAGTAAAAAATTATTTTTTGAATAATTTACTATAGAAAAGGCAATCCCTGGCGCAATTAAAATTTGCGACAGTAGAAAATTATTTTTTGAAAAGTTTACTATAGAAAAGGCAATCCCTGGCGCAATTAAAATTTGCGACAGTAAAAAATTATTTTTTGGAAAATTTACTGTAGAAAAGGCAATCCCTGGCGCAATTAAAACTTGCGATAGTAAAAAATTATTTTTTGAATAATTTGCTATAGAAAAGGAAATCCCTGGCGTAATTAAAACTTGCGATAGTAAAAAATTATTTTTTGAAAAATTTACTATAGAAAAGGCAATCCCTGGCGTAATTAATATTTGCGACAGTAAAAAATTATTTTTTGCAAAATATACTATAGAATAGGCAATCGCGGGGATATTTAAAATTTACGACAGTAGAAAATTATTTTTTGAATAATTTACTATAGAAAAGGCAATCCCTGGCGTAATTAAAATTTGCGACAGTTGAAAATTATTTTTTGAATAATTTACTATAGAAAAGGTAATCCCTGGCGCAATTAAAATTTGCGACAGTAAAAAATTATTTTTTGCAAAATTTACTATAGAAAAGGCAATCCCTGGCGTAATTAAAATTTGCGACAGTAGAAAATTATTTTTTGAATAATTTACTATAGAAAAGGCAATCCCTGGCGTAATTAAAATTTGCGACAGTAGAAAATTATTTTTTGAATAATTTACTATAGAAAAGGCAATCCCTGGCGCAATTAAAATTTGCGACAGTAGAAAATTATTTTTTGAATAATTTACTATAGAAAAGGCAATCCCTGGCGTAATTAAAATTTGCGACAGTTGAAAATTATTTTTTGAATAATTTACTATAGAAAAGGTAATCCTGGCGCAATTAAAATTTGCGACAGTAAAAAATTATTTTTTGCAAAATTTACTATAGAAAAGGCAATCCTGGCGTAATTAAAATTTGCGACAGTAGAAAATTATTTTTTGAATAATTTACTATAGAAAAGGCAATCCCTGCGTAATTAAAATTTGCGACAGTAGAAAATTATTTTTTGAATAATTTACTATAGAAAAGGCAATCCCTGGCGCAATTAAAATTTGCGACAGTAGAAAATATTTTTTGAATAATTTACTATAGAAAAGGCAATCCCTGGCGTAATTTAAATTTGCGACAGTAGAAAATTATTTTTTGAATAACTTACTATAGAAAAGGCAATCCCTGGCGCAATTACAATTTGCGACAGTATAAAATTATTTTTTGAATAATTTACTATAGAAAAGGCAATCCCTGGCGTAATTAAAATTTGCGACAGAAGAAAATTAATTTGTGAAAATTTACCTGGCGAAATTGAAATTTGCGAGAGTAAAAAATTATGTTTTGAGTAATTTACTATAGAAAAGGCAATCCCTGGCGCAATTAAAATTTGCGACAGTATAAAATTATTTTTTGAATAATTTACTATAGAAAAGGCAATCCCTGGCGTAATTAAAATTTGCGACAGTATAAAATTATTTTTGAATAATTTACTATAGAAAAGGCAATCCTGGCGCAATTAAAATTTGCGACAGTAGAAAATTATTTTTTGAATAATTTACTATAGAAAAGGCAATCCTGGCGTAATTAAAATTTGCGACAGTATAAAATTATTTTTTGAATAATTTACTATAGAATAGGCAATCCCTGGCGCAATTAAAATTGCGACAGTATAAAATTATTTTTTGAATAATTTACTATAGAAAAAGGCAATCCTGGAATATTTAAAATTTGCGACAGTAGAAAATTATTTTTTGAATAATTTACTATAGAAAAGGCAATCCCTGGGATATTTAAAATTTGCGACAGTAAAAAATTGTTTTTTGAATAATTTACTATAGAAAAGGCAATTCCTGGATATTTAAAATTGTGGACAGTTGAAAATTATTTTTTGAATAATTTACTATAGAAAAGGCAATCCCTGGCGCAATTAAAATTTGCGACAGTATAAAATTATTTTTTGAATAATTTACTATATAAAAGGCAATCCCTGGCGTAATTAAAATTTGCGACAGGAGAAAATTATTTTTTGAATAATTTACTATAGAAAAGGCAATCCCTGGCGTAATTAAAATGTGCGACAGTATAAAATTATTTTTTGAATAATTTACTATATAAAGGGCAATTCCTGGGATATTTAAAATTTGGACAGTTGAAAATTATTTTTTTGAATAATTTACTATAGAAAAGGCAATCCCTGGCGCAATTAAAATTTGCGACAGTATAAAATTATTTTTTGAATAATTTACTATATAAAAGGCAATCCCTGGCGTAATTAAAATTTGCGACAGTAGAAAATTATTTTTTGAATAATTTACTATAGAAAAGGCAATCCCTGGCGCAATTACCATTTGCGATAGTATAAGATTATTTTTTGAATAATTTACTATAGAAAAGGCAATCCCTGGCGTAATTAAAATTTGCGACAGTAGAAAATTAATTTGTGAAAAATTTACCTGGCGCAGTTAAAATTTGCGACAGTAAAAATTTATTTTTTTGCAAAATTTAGTATAGAAAAGGCAATCCCTGGCGTAATTAAAATTTGCGACAGTATAAAATTATTTTTTGAATAATTTACTATAGAAAAGGCAATCCCTGGCGTAATTAAAATTCGCGACAGTTGAAAATTATTTTTTGAATAATTTACTATAGAAAAGGCAATCCCTGGCGTAATAAAAATTTGCGACAGTAGAAAATTATTTTTTGAATAATTTACTATAGAAAAGGCAATCCCTGGCGCAATTAAAATTTGCGACAGTAGAAAATTATTTTTTGAATAATTTACTATAGAAAAGGCAATCCCTGGCGTAATTACAATTTGCGACAGTATAAAATTATTTTTTGAATAATTTACTATAGAAAAGGCAATCCCTGGCGCACTTAAAATTTGCGACAGTATAAAATTATTTTTTGAATAATTTACTATAGAAAAGGCAATCCCTGGCGTAATTAAAATTTGCGACAATTGAAAATTATTTTTTGAATAATTTACTATAGAAAAGGCAATCCCTGGCGTAATTAAAATTTGCGACGGTAGAAAATTAATTTGTGAGAAATTTACTATAGAAAAGGCAATCCCTGGCGTAATTAAAATTTGCGACAGTAAAAAATTATTTTTTGAATAATTTACTATAGAAAAGGCAATCCCTGGCGCAATTAAAATTTGCGACAGTATAAAATTATTTTTTGAAAAGTTTACTATAGAAAAGGCAATCCCTGGCGCGCTTAAAATTTGCGACAGTAGAAAATTTTTTTTTGAATAATTTACTATAGAAAAGGCAATCCCTGGCGTAATTAAAATTTGCGACAGTATAAAATTATTTTTTGCAAAATTTACTGTAGAAAAGGCAATCCCTGGCGCAATTAAAACTTGCGATAGTAAAAAATTATTTTTTGAATAATTTACTATAGAAAAGGCAATCCCTGGTGTAATTAAAATTTGCGACAGTAGAAAATTAATTTGTGAGAAATTTACTATAGAAAAGGCAATCCCTGTCGCAATTAAAATTTGCGACATTATAAAATTATTTTTTGAATAATTTACTATAGAAAAGGCAATCCCTGGCGCACTTAAAATTTGCGACAATAAAAAATTATTTTTTGAATAATTTACTATAGAAAAGGCAATCCCTGGCGTAATTAAAATTTGCGACAGTTGAAAATTATTTTTTGAATAATTTACTATAGAAAAGGCAATCCCTGGCGCAATTACAATTTGCGACAGTTGAAAATTATTTTTTGAATAATTTACTATAGAAAAGGCAATCCCTGGCGCAATTAAAATTGCGACAGTTGAAATTATTTTTTGAATAATTTACTATAGAAAAGGCAATCCTGGCGCAATTAATATTTGCGACAGTAGAAAATAATTTTTTGAATAATTTACTATAGAAAAGGCAATCCCTGGCGCAATTAAAATTTGCGACAGTAAAAATTATTTTTTGAATAATTTACTATAGAAAAGGCAATCCCTGGCGCAATTAAAATTTGCGACAGTATAAAATTATTTTTTGAATAATTTACTATAGAAAAGGCAATCCCTGGCGCACTTAAAATTTGCGACAGTATAAAATTATTTTTGAATAATTTACTATAGAAAAGGCAATCCCTGGCGTAATTAAAATTTGCGAGAGTAGAAAATTATTTTTTGAATAATTTACTATAGAAAAGGCAATCCCTGGGATATTTAAAATTTGCGACAGTAAAAAATTATTTTTTGAATAATTTACTATAGAAAAGGCAATCCCTGGCGCAATTAAATTTGCGACAGTATAAAATTATATTTTGAATAATTTACTATAGAAAAGGCAATCCTGGCGTAATTAAAATTTGCGACAGTAGAAAATTATTTTTTGAATAATTTACTATAGAAAAGGCAATCCCTGACGCAATTAAAAGTTGCGACAGTAGAAAATTATTTTTTGAATAATTTACTATAGAAAGGCAATCCCTGGCGTAATTAAAATTTGCGACAGTAGAAAATTATTTTTTGAATAATTTACTGTAGAAAAGGCAATCCCTGGCGCAATTAAAATTTGCGACAGTAAAAAAATTATTTTTTGAATAATTTACTATAGAAAGGCAATCCCTGGCGTAATTAAAATTTGCGACAGTATATAATTATTTTTTGAATAAATTACTATAGAAAAGCAATCCTGGCGCAATTACAAATTGCGACAGTTGAAAATTATTTTTTGAATAATTTACTATAGAAAAGGCAATCCCTGGCGCAATTAAAATTTGCGACAGTTGAAAATTATTTTTTTAATAATTTACTATAGAAAAGGCAATCCCTGGCGCAATAAAATTTGCGACAGTAGAAAATTATTTTTTGAATAATTTACTATAGAAAAGGCAATCCCTGGCGCAATTAAAATTTGCGACAGTAAAAAATTATTTTTTGAATAATTTACTATAGAAAAGGCAATCCCTGGCGCAATTAAAATTTGCGACAGTATAAAATTATTGTTTGAATAATTTACTATAGAAAAGGCAATCCCTGGCGTAATTAAAATTTGCGACAGTAGAAAATTATTTTTTGAATAATTTACTATAGAAAAGGCAATCCCTGGCGTAATTAAAATTTGCGACAGTATAAAATTATTTTTTGAATAATTTACTATAGAAAAGGCAATCCCTGGCGTAATTAAAATTTGCGACAGTAGAAAATTACTTTTTGAAAAGTTTCCTATAGAAAAGGCAATCCCTGGCGTAATTAAAATTTGCGACAGTAGAAAATTATTTTTTGAATAATTTACTATATAAAAGGCAATCCCTGGCGTATTTAAAATTTGCGACAGTAAAAAATTATTTTGTGAGAAATTTACTATAGAAAAGGCAATCCCTGGGATATTTAAAATTTGCGACAGTAAAAAATTATTTTTTGAATAATTTACTATAGAAAAGGCAATCCCTGGCGCAATTAAAATTTGCGACAGTAGAAAATTATTTTTTGAATAATTTACTATAGAAAAGGCAATCCCTGGCGCACTTAAAATTTGCGACAGTATAAAATTATTTTTTGAATAATTTACTATAGAAAAGGCAATCCCTGGCGTAATTAAAATTTGCGACAGTAAAAAATTATTTTTTGAATAATTTACTATAGAAAAGGCAATCCCTGGCGTATTTAAAATTTGCGACAGTATAAAATTATTTTTTGAATAATTTACTATAGAAAAGGCAATCCCTGGCGTAATTAAAATTTGCGACAGTAGAATATTATTTTTTGAAAAATTTACTATCGAAAAAGCAATCCCTGGCGCAATTAAAATTTGCGACAGTAAAAAATTATTTTTTGCAAAATTTACTGTAGAAAAGGCAATCGCTGGGATATTTAAAATTTGCGACAGTTGAAAATTATTTTTTGAATAATTTACTATAGAAAAGGCAATCCCTGGCGTAATTAAAATTTGCGACAGTAAAAAATTATTTTTTGAATAATTTACTATAGAAAAGGCAATCCCTGGCGCAATTAAAATTTGCGACAATTGAAAATTATTTTTTGAATAATTTACTATAGAAAAGGCAATCCCTGGCGTATTTAAAATTTGCGACAGTTGAAAAGTATTTTTTGAATAATTTACTATAGAAAAGGCAATCCCTGGCGTATTTAAAATTTGCGACAGTATAAAATTATTTTTTGAATAATTTACTATAGAAAAGGCAATCCCTGGCGTAATTAAAATTTGCGACAGTAGAAAATTATTTTTTGAATGATTTACTATAGAAAAGGCAATCCCTGGCGTAATTAAAATTTGCGACAGTATAAAATTATTTTTTGAATAATTTACTATAGAAAAGGCAATCCCTGGCGTAATTAAAATTTGCGACAGTAGAAAATTATTTTTTGAAAAGTTTACTATAGAAAAGGCAATCCCTGGCGTAATTAAAATTTGCGACAGTAGAAAATTATTTTTTGAATTATTTACTATAGAAAAGGCAATCCCTGGCGTATTTAAAATTTGCGACAGTAAAAAATTATTTTGTGAGAAATTTACTATAGAAAAGGCAATCCCTGGGATATTTAAAATTTGCGACAGTAAAAAATTATTTTTTGAATAATTTACTATAGAAAAGGCAATCCCTGGCGCAATTAAAATTTGCGACAGTAGAAAATTAGTTTTTGAATAATTTACTATAGAAAAGGCAATCCCTGGCGCACTTAAAATTTGCGACAGTATAAAATTATTTTTTGAATAATTTACTATAGAAAAGGCAATCCCTGGCGTAATTAAAATTTGCGACAGTAAAAAATTATTTTTTGAATAATTTACTATAGAAAAGGCAATCCCTGGCGTATTTAAAATTTGCGACAGTATAAAATTATTTTTTGAATAATTTACTATAGAAAAGGCAATCCCTGGCGTAATTAAAATTTGCGACAGTAGAATATTATTTTTTGAAAAATTTACTATAGAATAGGCAATCCCTGGCGCAATTAAAATTTGCGACAGTAAAAAATTATTTTTTGCAAAATTTACTGTAGAAAAGGCAATCCCTGGGATATTTAAAATTTGCGACAGTTGAAAATTATTTTTTGAATAATTTACTATAGAAAAGGCAAACCCAGGCGTAATTAAAATTTGCGACATTATAAAATTATTTGTTGAATAATTTACTATAGAAAAGGCAATCCCTGGCGTAATTAAAATTTTAAAAGTAAAAAGTTATTTTTTGAATAATTTACTATAGAAAAGGCAATCCCTGGCGCAATTAAAATTTGCGACAGTTGAAAATTATTTTTTGAATAATTTACTATAGAAAAGGCAATCCCTGGCGTATTTAAAATTTGCGACAGTTGAAAATTATTTTTTGAATAATTTACTATAGAAAAGGCAATCCCTGGCGTATTTTAAATTTGCGACAGTATAAAATTATTTTTTGAATAATTTACTATAGAAAAGGCAATCCCTGGCGTAATTAAAATTTGCGACAGTAAAAAATTATTTTTTGAATAATTTACTATAGAAAAGGCAATCCCTGGCGTATTTAAAATTTGCGACAGTATAAAATTATTTTTTGAATAATTTACTATAGAAAAGGCAATCCCTGGCGTAATTAAAATTTGCGACAGTAAAAAATTATTTTTTGAATAATTTACTATAGAAAAGGCAATTCCTTTCGTAATTAAAATTTGCGACAGTATAAAATTAATTTTTGAATAATTTACTATAGAAAAGGCAATCCCTGGCGTAATTAAAATTTGCGACAGTAGAAAATTATTTTTTGAATAATTTACTATAGAAAAGGCAATCCCTGGCGCAATTAAAATTTGCGACAGTAAAAAATTATTTTTTGAATAATTTACTATAGAAAAGGCAATCCCTAGCGTAATTAAAAATTGCGACAGTATAAAATTATTTTTTGAATAATTTACTATAGAAAAGGCAATCCCTGGCGTAATTAAAATTTGCGACAGTAGAAAATTATTTTTTGAATAATTTACTATAGAAAAGGCAATCCCTGGCGCAATTAAAATTTGCGACAGTAAAAAATTATTTTTTGAATAATTTACTATAGAAAAGGCAATCCCTGGGATATTTAAAATTTGCAACAGTATAAAATTATTTTTTGAATAATTTACTATAGAAAAGGCAATCCCTGGCGCACTTAAAATTTGCGACAGTAGAAAATTATTTTTTGAATAATTTACTATAGAAAAGGCAATCCTTGGCGCACTTAAAATTTGCCACAGTAAAAAATTATTTTTTGAATAATTTACTATAGAAAAGGCAATCCCTGGCGCACTTAAAATTTGCGACAGTAAAAAATTATTTTTTGAATAATTTACTATAGAAAAGGCAATCCCTGGCGTAATTAAAATTTGCGACAGTTGAAAATTATTTTTTGAAAAATTTACTATATAAAAGGCAATCCCTGGCGTAATTAAAATTTGCGACAGTAGAAAATTATTTTTTGAATAATTTATTATAGAAAAGGCAATCCCTGGCGCAATTAAAATTTCCGACAGTAAAAAATTATTTTTTGAATAATTTACTATAGAAATGGCAATCCCTGGCGCAATTAAAATTTGCGACAGTAAAAAATTATTTTTTGAATAATTTACTATAGAAAAGGCAATCCCTGGCGTATTTAAAATTTGCGACAGTAAGAAATTAATTTGTCAGAAATTTACTATAGAA
>CAWVNZ010001736.1:0-42954 GCA_963930735.1 Dioctria linearis | reverse complement strand
CAACAAGCTTTTCCTGTTCGAAATGCTGATGTAGCTGTTATGAAGGTGAAAAAGAAGCATGTGCCCCTATTGCCTAATAGTATAAGAAGCATCATTGTTGGACCATCGAATTGTGGAAAAACTAATGTTATGATAAGTTTGCTGGAACATCCCAATGGTCTGAGATATGAAAATATTTACATATATTCAAAATCTTTGCATCAACCAAAGTATGAATACTTGAAGCGAGTGATGATCCCCATATCAGGATTGGGGTATTATACATTCTCAAACAACTGCGACGTTCTACCTCCAGAGGAAGCCAAATCACATTCAGTGTTTATTTTCGATGATGTAGCATGTGAAAAGCAAGATAATGTGCGATCCTATTTTTGCATGGGTCGCCACGAAGATATAGACAGCTTCTATCTCTGTCAAACATATACGCATATACCAAAGCACTTAATACGTGGCAATGCTAATTTAACCATCTTATTCAAGCAAGATGTCTTGAATTTGAAACATATCTATAATGATCATGTGAACCCAGACATGAAGTTTGATAAATTTCGAAGAGCCTGTGCTGAGTGTTGGAAGGATGAATATGGTTTCTTCATGATTGATAAGGATAGCTCATTAAACAAGGGGCGCTACCGTAAAGGATTTGATACCTTCATTGTACTATAAAAGGATGAAACATGTGAAATATTCATAAGTCGAAGTTGTAACTCAGCCGAAAGCACACCGAATCCTATGGAACTGCTGAGTAAATTAAAGCTGTTAAGCAGTTATCAGAGCTCTTTGAAAAGCTGTTAAGCTGTTATCAGAGCTGTTTGGAAAGCTGTTAAGCTGTTATCAGAGCTGTTTTAAAAGCTGTTAAGATGTTACCAGAGCTGTTTGGAAAGCTGTTTGCCTGTTATAAGCGCTGTTTGCAAAGCCGTTATTCAGTTAATATCGAAGATGAATGAAAATCTATTAAAAGAAATCATCAAGACAATTTAAAGCTCTAAAGACGGGAAGGATTGAAGCAGAAGCTCAACTTGAAGAAACTTTCAAGCCAATCACCAAACCCTTAAAAGAGTTTGTTACCAGAGTCAAAAACGAGCCACCAGTCAAATTGGAACCGAAGGAAGAAAAAGAAGAAGACAACGAAATTGTGGAACCTTTTACTCCTCCAAAACGAAAATATGTGAAAATGGAGGCTAGTAGTACACCTATAAATTATGGAGATTGTTCCTTAACATCTGAAGAAGAATTCGCAACACCCAAACATTCAAGAACATTGACAGGAAGGTCTCCTGTCACCTCCCCCGATAAGTCTGGATACATAGTTTCAAACTATTTAAAGCTATTCACTGATAATAGCCCTAAAATTGATCCAACCTATGGAGTTTACTATGATAACAACGCGTGGAGAATCGGTAATTCAACGTTTGAGGTTGATGATGTAGGAAATATTGTTATCAATGGGAAGAGCTATAAAACAACTTTGGGGTTATGTGAGCTGCTATTTATGAAGGATCCTGTAAAAAGTCTATATACTAAAGAGGATTTAACTAATTATGGATCTATTTTGAGAGATACCAATGCATATAAACGTGACTATGCTGAAGATGGACGAATAAAAGGTACTAGAGCGGCTAAGTATAAAGCTATAATCAGTAAACTTATACAGCATAAAGGCATGGGACTAATGCGTCTGCCTAAAGAAAACGTTGATCACATTTACTGGGATGATCCAAATGAATTAGTGGGTAGACTGCGCCTTCTAATGGCATCAAAGCAGGCTGGAAACACCAGTCACAACAATGAAATTGTATCTATCCTGGAGGAGTTGCGAGAAGCAGATATTATAGTTTAAATACTACTCCATTACCATACTTCTTCACAATCTACAGATGAGCGTTGACAAGTTTGGACGTTTCTCTAAGCGAGGATATCTTGGGAAAGCAGGTGAACGTGGACCAACAGGAGCTCAGGGACCAGCCAGTAAACAAGGAATTCAAGGACCAGATGGTAAACGAGGAGCTCAGGGTCCATCTGGTGAACAAGGAGAGCGGGGTATTGGATTTAATTTAACGATAAACGGAGACTACGATCTAAACTCAAAGTGTATAAAACGACTTGGTGAACCCCATGAAAATGATAATGCTACTACCAAAGACTATGTTGACAAGAAAATTAAAATATGTGTTGAAGAAATAAAAAAAACTATTAATATAGAGGTGACAAATTTAACGCTATATATCAATGATGAAATCGCGAAGATTGAAAACTATCTGTTTACTTCAGTAATAAATAAGAAAGACTTGACACCAAAAGATGGTGTCTATGAGTAAAAACTCTTGAGAAATCTGTTTCATTTATAATTACGATGAGTAAGAGACAAGTGGTAAATGAGCTGCATAAACCAGCGAGAAAAAATTTTAAACGACGACGTGTGATTATCAAAGGACTAGATGACTTGTGGCAGGCAGACTTGGTTGAAATAGATCCCCACAAGTATGTGAACAAGGGTTACCGCTATCTGCTGACAGTAATTGATACCTTCTCCAAATATGCATGGGCAATTCCAATTAAAAGAAAAACTGGTGTAGAAGTAAAAGATGCCATGCAGTCTATATTAAGCGAGGGACGAATACCTAAAAACCTGCAGACTGATGATGGAAAGGAATTCTACAACAGCTTCTTTAAAAATCTAATGCTGAAGCATGCAATTAATCATTACTCTACGTACAGTTTCCTCAAAGCATCAATAGTGGAACGATTTAACCGAACTCTAAAGGATATGATGTGGAAGGAATTCAGCTTTAATGGAACTTATCAGTGGATTGGTATGGTAAAGAAACTGCTCACTGAATACAATTCACGAATACATCCAACTACAAAAATGAGACCACGTGATATCAACGCCTCCAATGAGAAACAACTGCTTTCAACTGTATACAGTCATATAAAGATTGTTGTTCCTGCAAAGTATATAGTTGGAGATTTTGTACGCATCAGCAAATACAAGCATATATTTGAGAAAGGCTATACACCAAACTGGACAGCTGAGATTTTTAAAATTATTAAAGTTCAAAACACAAACCCCATCACATATCGGCTGGAAGATTATCAAGGAAATCCACTCACAGGACGCTTTTATGAATTGGAGCTGCTGAAAGTTAAACACCCAAACCTATATCTCATAGAGAAAATCATAAAGAAGAGTGGAGATAAAGCTTACGTTAAATGGTTCGGATTTTCATCAAAACACAATTCTTGGATTAATAACAAAGATGTTTTATAATATCTTGAAGAAACATTTAACAATTTAAAATAATTATAATACTTTATACATGTAGTTATAATGCAAATTACTTTAATAAATAAAACTAAAACTATAATACATTTATTATTTACACTAGACTTAGATACTGTCTGCGGTTTCCACTTGTTGATCTGATGAAATGGAGTAATGCCCCCATGGTAGAGTATCCGTCGTTCCGCTCATAATATGTCGCTTATTATCATAAGGACTCAATGCGATCTTCTTTTGACTGACAGTGTACACGCTATGGTTATGGGATCGTATGGAGCTCTGATTGGCAGTTAATATTCGCTCGTTATTCAACCATTCGACGTAGTCTTCGAAATTGATATGCTTCTGGACTACATTAGCCTTTACTCCTTTCGCTTTTTTTACAGTTTTACCAGCGTTTATACGCAGACTGTACATTTTCGAGCGCAAGCGTACAAATTCACTCATGATTTTCCCATTCAGCTCATCCTTCATTAGCCCAGGAATCTTTTTATTCATGAGCGGTAAATTGAATTCATTATCTTCTGGGTACTCACTTGTATCAAATTTGTTTATATTTTCGGCCATAAACTCATATGCATTTTTCTCTTCAAGTTCATATATTAGAGAATCTGTACCAGTATACATGACTTTACATTTATCTCCCTACTCACGCTGCATAAAACTGTAGTGAAAATCGTAGAGGCATATTTTCGAAATTTCCATAACTGTCATTCCTATATAGAGCGGCTTATTGAATAATATTTTGAGTCGCCTTAATTCCACAGCAACTAAATTCTCATCAAATACCGTTGCACTGTGGAAGTTGGGTGCCGCAATCCGAGCTTTTGCACCATAGCGACCTTCCCACTTCATGCAAAGCTTGATATCGCTATACTTGCGTACATTTTCCATCGTCTTACCAAAAGCTGCATTATTCATCTTCTTATAGCTGTCCTTCTCATGAACGCTTGTAGCCTGCATCCGTTTGGTGGTATTTAAGTCAATATATGGCTTAAGCCAAGCTTATTGGTCGAATTGAAGTACCCGGTGCACTTTTTTCAGGATGAGTCCATGTGATAAGCATTGCTTCAAATTTCGGTAGTGTATAACATATTTAGTTTTTGGATGTAATGTTGTCAGAAGCTTTTCTAATTTTGCTCCAGGTGGTGCTGCATGCTCAGAGCAAAACGGTATGTCCTTATGCTTATCATGCAGATGTTGAGGATAATCCAAGTCGACTTCGAATATGTATCCAGTTGGAGAATCATCAGGAATTTCGGAAACTTCAATATTTTGAACATCAACCCATTTGAATCCTCCGGCTGGTAAATGCTGTGACATGGCCCATCCATAAAGGTTATTGACATCATAATACATCAAGTGTTTCTCTTTCTCCTCAGGCTTAAAATCATCCATATATTTGTTATTGGCTTTACTATATCTGTTCGAACATTGACTTATACCACCTCGAATGCCTCCCTCTATGAATAGCAGTATATCTACGTCGGTTAGCAGCTCTAATTTCACATTAGTGTATTTTAGCATAGCATCCCATGTTAGGCCTGGCATGGTGTAATAATGTGCTGGATCTAGATTGTATGTGTTCTTGCACACTTCTCGAAAGTTCGCAAACACATCGGCCAATAGGAGAACATCAGTCTTAAGGTATAGATCTGAATATTCACCAAGTGTTTGTATTTCAAATTTTTGCCAGACCTCTTCAGCATGATTGTAGTCCTCAGGAGATATAGCACTGTCAGTCAGTTTATTGTAGAACGCTTCCTGTGTTGGCAAGTTCCGGAAATCTAATTTATCCCAGTCATCAATAAAATCATATGGGAAGACAGCCTTGAGTGTAAGAAGTTTGATAATGTCATCAACCAGTCCCTGCCATACTGATCTTGTAATGTTTAATTTATCCATCGGCAGCAATGATGATAGCTTATCTAAAAATTCAGCCATAAAACGGAAGGAATCGATGAAACTGAATTTTATGTAACTGCCGTCCATGTGCTTGGTGAACGAGATATATATTTCCTTGTTTGTTGGCAAGAGATCAACATTTCCTGGGAAAGATGTAGCAATATCCTTAATAATGAAGTAAGCATCATATCCAGATAAATTGTGAAAAATGACTGGAACTATGGAGCAATCTTGGTACATCGGATTGCATGCATTGTGCGCTGGCCCTCGGTATTTTCCTGTTAAAAGAATTTATGAAAAGAAATGAATTGAATTATGCTTCTCAGTATTTACCTGTTAAGTGGCAATGGTCCCGGACTCGTTCCTCATCAGCTGCAAACGTTTTTTCACATATATGGCAGCAATATTTTCCACATGCGATCGCCGTTCCTCTTTAGTCAGGGGTTGCATTGGTCTGATGTTCAGCTTCTCCTGTACAGCTATGGATGCAATCTTTTGCAATTCTAATGCAAACCATTTTTGACAGTCTTTGCCTCTATATGCTCTGTAATATGAGACCTTAGCATCATGTTTGCAGTGGAAGTAGAATCCTATGCTGTGAACTTCATGTTCCTGGATTCGCTGTGTATTTTGATCGTTTCCCTGAATCGGCTTCAATATTGATTCAAGATCAGCATATACACAAACGGGACTGGATTCTTATGGTTATAATTCTTATATTCCAACCATTTCTTTTCCTCTGCGGGAAAAATAATCCTACAGTCGTTTTGTTTCTCGCATTCGGGAGTGTATGATGTTAATTTTTCTTCAGAGTAAAAGTAGAGCAAACATCTGTCGCATATATGCCTCTTACGAGTATTTTTCGAAGTTTGCTTCGATATGAGTCGACAAAGATCTTTAATCCAGCAGAAATGATATCTGCTGGCATCATCATCATCATCATCGTCATCATCATCCATATGATCTTCATCTTCATCATCATCCTGGCCATAGTCATCTTGTAGCATTAATAGATTTACATGTCGCTCCGTCCTGGGTTTCGTAAGTCTAACTGGAACTGTGGTGAAGAAACGCTCTTTCTCTAGGATGAACACGTTTATTGATAAATCGTTCTGGCCTTCAAATTGCGTAATTTGCTTAAGCGTCATGGGAAATGTTATTCCAGTTAAATTTAGCACAGTAGAATAATGTGGATATGATGAGATCCTATTGGTGTTAATATTTGCAGGATATAGCGCTGATGTTATTGCCCACGCGAAGCATACTTCATCATTATTTTTCACATTAATGCAAGCTTGCTTTAAAGCAATCTCCTTAGGCAGAGATATATAAAATGATCCCCGAATCGGTTCAAACTTGTTGATATGCTTGGAAGTACTTAATGTCTTTAACAACTTCATTATCGCCAGTTTCTTTAATAAACTCACCGCAAAACGTTGTAGCAACCTTAATATGATATTGTTGTTTTAATGTATTCTTAATGTGGCGAGAAAGTAATTTGGAAGCATCTTGCATAAACAGCTTAGGATCTGGTTGGCTTATATTCACGATAACACCTGCCCTAATTCTACCTACGAATGCTGTTTTTTTTCTTCCCACTTAACAAAATCACTTCTTATTACTCGTTGATTAATGCCTCCACCTCGATGGGGAGCTTTGATTAACATTCTCAACGATTTAATTTGATCAATATAGCTGTCCAAATGTCGTTTTCTAGCATTCTTGTTACACTTCCGAAATGCTGGTTGATATTTACGAATGTTTCTGTTGCACTCTTTAATAATATTGTTTTTATTCACAAAATTTGCATCACTTAAACACTTCAAAACATCTTCTCGCAATTTATTAATTAATGAAAAACTTTCATTTATTACTCTGGTAGACATTTTTTAATTTTTTTATTCAACACTAACACTTTGAATCACTTAGATTGACTGGTGCTCCCCAAGAGTTTGCTTGCGCTCTTATAGCAACGGTTTGTAAACATGAATGATCCTGCTGCTACAATAATCATTGCACAGGATGAATTTCAACGAATTTGCTTACAGGCTGAGATGATATTGAATTACACGATAAGAAAATCACTCAAATTAATTTGATTACTTTATTTTGCTGGTCAAATTTGCAAATAAGATTGTTTACATGAATGCATACATGAAAATGTGAAAATTTGTTTACATTACAATGAAACGTTTCGATCAGCAAAATTCTTGGAACAATAAAATTTTTGGCTGCCTACAGGAAGTGTGGCATCAAATTAGATGAAAAGAATAAATGTGCTGATATAGCATAAATTTGTTTACACAGGTGTGCATGACTCAGTCAGTTAAAATGCGAATTTGTAAACAGGAAGTTTACACAGGTGTGTATGAAATGCGAATTTGTTTATGAATTCCAATGAAACGTTTCGATCAGTAGAATAAACATGAATCATTTGCTGATATTGCTTAAATTTGTTTACAACAGGATGTTTACGAATTCCAATGAAACGTTTCAATCAGTAAAATTCTTGGAATTGGGTTGCTTACAGGAAGTGTGGTATCAAATTACATAAATCATTCAGCGTATTGTGCTGATATTGCAAATTTGCTTTAAACAGGATTAAACTTGCTTTGGAATCATGACTATAAATTGAGGAGCGGAATGAGATTTTCAATCAGTTTTATTTTGGAATTCAAGGAAGCAAAAACGACTTAGAGTAAAACAATGGCTGGCGCAATGGAAGAACTAAGGAAGCTGGTGCAATACTCACCAACCTTGAAGACATCCCAAATGGAGCTGGGCCAGAAATGTAAGGTTGTTGCAGCAAGGCGATGCAAAACTGCATTTGGAGATCGTGTGGTTCTCGATTTGGAAAACTACCACCTTTTTCTTCCTTCGAGGTACAGCAGAATTTCAGAGGACTCTTTGAATGAAATAAATACCAAGGGAGACTTCTACGTAATCAATAAAGGAGTAATCGGACGTTCATACAAAATTGAATTTGTTCAGCATGACGAAAATTTGTATCCAATTAATTATTATAATCGTTAAATAAAAAATAAAAACAATAATGTGAAACTAATTTTTTTTTTATTAATATTTCTAAATTATTAGCGATAATGAAAGTTACGTTTAGTACTAGTGCTCCACAAGTTTATATAATTGAATATGAGCCCAGAAAAGGACGTTGGGAGACATATGCTCTGGATCGCTTTCGTTTCCAAGATAGGATTCATAGAACTTCACTTATATTGCTACCAATTTTGAATGCAGAACATAAGGAAAAAGTTTATAACTTAAGATTTAGAAATAAATAATTAATTTATTGTGAATAAATAAATATTGAAATTGAATTTGGTTTGAAAACATTAATTTCAGCAAAAGGAATTGTATCAATACACCTCACAGCAACCATATTTTTACCTTAAACTTGAAGTTTTCTATTAAATATTTACAGCAAGTGTTGATATTACTTAAATTTTTTTTAGTTTTATGAGAATTACGCATCACAACACATTACTAATTGTCAATTAGCTAATTGCCAATTTGATAATTACCAACCAAGCTGCTAATTGCCAATTAGTAAATATATAATTGCCAATTAGCTAATTGTTTGAACAAATGTCGCTAATATTTCGAAAACCAAAGCCTGTAGAGCAGGCGTGTCCAACCCGCGGCCCGCGGGCCGCATGTGGCCCAAGACGGCTTTGAATGCGGCCCAACAAAACTCATATACTTAAATACTTTCTCAATTAATTTTATAAAACATTGTCTTTATCTATATAACATTTCCATGGGAGTAGTTTAGTTACTTCTCGACATAATAAATGTACAATTACGCAATGTGGCCAAAGAAAGTTTTCAATGTGTAATTGTACTTAGTCAAATTGACACTTTCGGTAGTGAGATGATTAAGTTGGGGTAAAATGCTGAAAAGATTTTATGTTTTGCGAAATGAAATCAAGTCATTTATGGAATCAATAATAAAATCTGTGCCAGAACTTGGTGTTGAAAACAGGCTCACATATTTTTCTTTTTTTAGTAGACTTGACAGCTTATTTAAATGAGCAAAATTTGCGTCTTCAGAGTGAAAAACAACTATCCCTCAAACTATAGCTGCTTTCGAAATGAAATTGAAACTATGGTAGTCACAAATTCAAGCAAATAATTTTATGTATTTGAAAACGTTGGCTAAATACTGTCCTGAGAGTAACGTAAAATATGCAAACTTGATTTTCGATTTGATACAGGAATCTGAGAAAAGATTTCAAGATTTCCAAAAAAATCATCAATTTTTTTACTGCGACTCCAGTTTTAGTCAACATAACTTACCAGCACATTTTCAAATGAAATGGCTAGAGCTGAAATCTGATGTTCAACTTTAAGAAAAATTTAATAATTTCTCTTTACTGGAGTTTTATAAGAATTATCTTCCCAGAGAAAATTACCCCTTGCTTCACAATTCATGCTATCGTTATTTGGAAGCACCTACATTTGTGAGCAGCTATTTTTTAAGATGAAGCACACAAAGAATAAAAGTAGGAGCAAAATAACTTATGAGCACCTTGAGAACTCACTGAGAGTTGCATCACCTTCGATCGCAAAATATCGTAGCATTATTGTCTCAAAAACAATGTCAAATATCACATCAATTTCATGTTGCTATTTCTTAAATTTTATAATAAAAAATTTATGAATTAATGAAGCTTAAATTACTTAAAATTGTTAACTAAGTATGTGTGTATATATTCGTTTTTGTTCATTAGCTATCTTTAGGGTTCGTATATTTTATGTGTGGCCCAATATAACTCGTCTACTTCCAATGCGGCCCAGGAAAGCTGAAAGGTTGGCCACCCCTGCTGTAGAGGATTTCTGATGAAAACTTCGTTCCCCCTCCCACCCCACACCGCCAAGAAACCATTTCCATGAGTAAAAATATCTTGAAATATTAATACGCTCATATCTCGAAAACCAGAGCCCGTAGAGGATTTCTGATGAAAATTTCATTACCCCCCCCTCCCTCCCTCTCTTTATTATCCCTCCCACATACCAGCCCTCTAGAATCCATTGACATGAACAAAAATTTCCTACTATTTACTTTAATTATTAGTTCAAAACCAAAAGCCTACATTTAGGCGCACCACATATCTATTTAAGAAAACCGTAGTACGGGAGCATGCTGGTAGTACCTGCTAATGTCGCTGGGGCGCAGTCAAGACCAAATGACACATCCCGGTAGTACCGATTAATCCCGCTAGGGCGCAGTCGAGACTCAATGAAACCAAAAGCCTACATTTAGGCGCAACACATATCTATTTAAGAAAACCGTAGTACGGGAGCATGCTGTTAGTACCAGCTAATGCCGCTAGGGTGCAGTCAAGATCAAATGATACATCCCGGTAGTACCGATTAATCCCGCTAGGGCGCAGTGGAGACTCAATGAAACCAAACGCCTACATTTAGGCGCAGCACATGGTGTATCCAAGACACAAACCTACATTTAGCACGGGCTCAAACCACCTAGCGGCGGTGGCCCATCTGTGGGGAAATCCTGGAGGCATAAAAAAGTGATCTGGTACATACATAGCTTATCTACTTAGTGTTTTTGTTGTCTGCGGCCTTTGAGGCTGGTTTTCTCGAAAAGTGAGTAAAGATATGATTTCTGGATTTTGAGTTGCATTGAAGGTGAAAAGTTGGCTCTATCGGCTGAACCTGTAATCATAGTGATTTTGCTGTCTCTCTGACCTTTGAGTCTGGTTTTCTCGAAAACTAAGAAAAAAAATGATTTCTGGATATCGCGTTAAATTGAAGATAAGTCGGCTCTATCGAATGCACCTGTAACCATAGTGTTTTTGTTGTATGTGCGGCCTTTGAGGCTGGTTTTCTCGAAAAGTGAGAAAAATATGATTTCTGGATTTTGAGTTGCATTGAAGTCGAAAAGTCGGCTCTATCGAATGAACCTGTAATCATAGCGATTTTGCTGTCTCTCTGACTATTGTGGCTGGTTTTCTCGAAAACTAAGAAAAAATATGATTCCCGGATTTCGAGTTGCATTGAAGGTGAAAAGTTGGCTAAATAGATTGAACCTGTAATCATACTGATTTTGATGTCTGCGGCCTTTGAGGCTGGTTTTCTCGAAAAGTGGTTTGTGGATTTCGAGTTGCATTGAAGGCGAAAAGTCGGCTCTGTCGAATGCACCTGTAACCATAGTGTTTTTGTTGTCTGTGCGGCCTTTGAGGCTGGTTTTCTCGAAAAGTGAGAAAAAAAATGACTTCTGGACTTCGAGTTGCATTGAAGTCGAAAAGTCGGCTCTATCGAATGAACCTGTAATCATAGCGATTTTGCTGTCTCTCTGACCATTGTGGCTGGTTTTCTCGAAAACTAAGAAAAAATATGATTCCCAGATTTCGAGTTGCATTGAAGGTGAAAAGTTGGCTAAATAGATTGAACCTGTAATCATACTGATTTTGATGTCTGCGGCCTTTGAGGCTGGTTTTCTCGAAAAGTGGTTTGTGGATTTCGAGTTGCATCGAAGGTGAAAAGTCTGCTCTATCGAATGAACCTGTAATCATAGTGATTTTGCTGTCTCTCTGACTTTTCAGTCTGGTAAAAGTCGCCTCTATCGACCGAAATTATAATCATTGTGATTTTGCTATCTCTCAGGCTTTGTGGCCGGTTTTCTCGAAAAGTAAGAGAACATATGATTTCTGGATTTCGACTTGCGTTGAATGCTAAAAGTCGGCTCTACCGAATGAACTTATATTTGTATTGATTTTGCTATCTCTCAGGCCTTTGCGGCTGGTTTTCTCGAAAACTAAGATAGCATGTGATTTCTGGATTTCGAATTGCATTGAAGGTGAAAAGTCGGCTCTATCGACTGAACTTATAATCATAGTGATTTTGCTGTCTCTCAGGCCTTTGTGCCGGTTTTCTCGAAAAGCGAGAAAAAATATTATTTCTGAAATTCGAGTTGCATTGAAGGTGAAAATTTGGGTCTATTGAATGAACCTGTAATCATAGTGATTTTGCTGTCTGTCCGGCCTTTGTGGCTAGTTTTCTCGAAAACAAAGAAAACATATGATTTCTGGATTTCGAGTTGCGTTGTGATTATGCTGTCTGGCTTATAATCATAGTGATTTTGCTGTCTGTCCGGCCTTTGTTGCTGGTTTTCTCGAAAACTAGGAAAACATATGATTTCAGGATTTCGAGTTGCATTCAAGGTGAAAATTCGGTTCTATCGAATGAACCTCTAATGATAGTGATTTTGCTGTCTGTCTTATAATCGTAGTGATTTTGCTGTCTGTCCGGCCTTTATGGCTGGTTTTCTCGAAAACTAAGAAAACATGATTTCTGGATTTCGAGTAGCATTGAAGGTAAAAATTCGGTTCTATCGAATGAACCTCTAATGATAGTGATTTTGCTGTCTGTCTTATAATCGTAGTGATTTTGATGTCTGTCCGGCCTTTATGGCTGGTTTTCTCGAAAACTAAGAAATCATAGGATTTCTGGATTTCGAGTTGCATTGAAGGTAAAAATTCGGTCCTATTGAATGCACCTGTAATGATAGTGATTTTGCTGTCTGTATTATAATCGTAGTGATTTTGCTGTCTGTCTTATAATCATAGCGATTTTGCTGTCTGTCCGGCCTTTGTTGCTGGTTTTCTCGAAAACTAAAAAAAAAATATGATTTCTGGATTTCGAGTTGCATTGAAGGTGAAAATTCGGTACTATCGAATGAACCTGTAATGATAGTGATTTTGTTGTCTGTCTTATAATCGTAGTGATTTTGCTGTCTGTCCGGCCTTTATGGCTGGTTTTCCTCGAAAACTAAGAAAACATATGATTTCTGGATTTCGAGTAGCATTGAAGATAAAAATTCGGTTCTATCGAATGAACCTCTAATGATAGTGATTTTGCTGTCTGTCTTATAATCGTAGTGATTTTGCTGTCTGTCCGGCCTTTATGGCTGGTTTTCTCGAAAACTAAGAAATGATATGATTTCTGGATTTCGAGTTGCATTGAAGGTAAAAATTCGGTCCTATTGAATGCACCTGTAATGATAGTGATTTTGCTGTCTGTATTATAATCGTAGTGATTTTGCTGCCTGTCTTATAATCATAGCGATTTTGCTGTCTGTCCGGCCTTGTTGCTGGTTTTCTCGAACACTAAGAAAAAATATGATTTCTGGATTTCGAGTTGCATTGAAGGTGAAAATGCGGTTCTATCGAATGAACCTGTAATTATAGTGATTTTGTTGTCTGTCTTATAATCGTAGTGATTTTGCTGTCTGTCCGGCCTTTATGGCTGGTTTTCTCGAAAACTAAGAAAACATATGATTTCTGGATTTCGAGTAGCATTGAAGGTAAAAATTCGGTCCTATTGAATGCACCTGTAATGATAGTGATTTTGCTGTCTGTATTATAATCGTAGTGATTTTGCTGTCTGTCTTATAATCATAGTGATTTTGCTGTCTGTCCGGCCTTTGATGCTGGTTTTCTCGGAAACTAAGATATCATATGATTTCAGGATTTCGAGTTGCATTGAAGGTGAAAATTCGGTTCTATTGAATGAACCTGTAATGATAGTGATTTTGCTGTCTGTCTTATAATCATAGAGATTTTGCTGCCTCTCTGTCCTTTGTGGCTGGTTTTCTCGAAAACTAAGAAAAAATATGATTTCTGGATTTCGAGTTGCATTGAAGGCGAAAAGTCGGCTCTATCGAATGAACCTGTACCATAGTGGTTTTGCTTTTGTTTGTGTAACAATAGTGTTTTTGCTGTCTGTCCGGTCTTTGAGGCTGGTTTTCTCGAAAACTGACAAAAAATATGCTTTCTGGATTTCGGTTTGTATTGAACGTGAAACTTCCGCTCTATGGAATGAACCTGTAATGATAGTGATTTTGCTGTCTATCTTATAATCGTATTGATTTGCTGTCTGTCCGGCCTTTGTTGCTGGTTTTCTCGAAAACTAGGAAAACATATGATTTCAGGATTTCGAGTTGCATTGAAGGTGAAAATTCGGTTCTATTGAATGAACCTGTAATGATAGTGATTTGGCTGTCTGTCTTATAATCATAGAGATTTTGCTGCCTCTCAGTCCTTTGTGGCTGGTTTTCTCGAAAACTAAGAAAAAATATGATTATTTTTTTGCTTTTGTTTGTGTAACCATAGTGTTTTTGCTGTCTGTCCGGTCTTTGAGGCTGGTTTTCGCGAAAACTGACAAAAAATATGATTTCTGGATTTCGGTTTGTATTGAAGGTGAAAATTCGGCTCTATGGAATGAACCTGTAGTCATAGAGATTTTACTGTCTCTCTGGCCTTTGTGGCTGGTTTTCTCGAAAACTAAGAAAAAATATGATTTCAGGATTTCGAGTTGCATTGTAGGTGAAAATTCGGTTCTATTGAGTGAACCTGTAATCGTAATGATTTTGCTGTCTGTCCGGCTTTTATGGCTCGTTTTCTCGAAAACTAAGAAACCATATGATTTCGGGATTTCGAGTTGCATTGAAGGTGAAAATTCGGTTCTATTGAATGAACCTGTAATAATAGTGATTTTGCTGTCTGTCTTATAATCGTAGTGATTTTGCTGTCTGTCCGGCTTTTATGGCTGGTTTTCTCGAAAACTAAGAAAAAATATGATTTCTGGATTTCGAGTTGCATTGGAGGCGAAAAGTCGGCTCTATCGATTGAACCTGCACCATAGAGGTTTTGCTTTTGTTTGTGTAACCATAGTGTTTTTTTTGCTGTCTGTCCGGTCTTTGAGGCTGGTTTTCTCTAAAACTGACAAAAAATATGATTTCTGGATTTCGGTTTGTATTGAATGTGAAAATACGGCTCTATGGAATGAATCTGTAGTCATAGTGATTTTTCTGTCTGTCTTATAATCATAGAGATTTTGCTGTCTCTCTGGCCTTTGTGGCTGGTTTTCTCGAAAACTAAGAAAAAATATGATTTCAGGATTTCGAGTTGCATTGTAGGTGAAAATTCGGTTCTATTGAGTGAACCTGTAATCGTAGTAATTTTGCTGTCTGTCCGGCCATTATGGCTGGTTTTCTCGAAAACTAACAAAACATATGATTTCTGGATTTCGAGTTGCATTGAAGGTAAAAATTCGGTTCTATTGAATGAACCTGTAATAATAGTGATTTTGCTGTCTGTCTTATAATAATAGTGATTTTGCTGTGTGTCCGGCCTTTGTTGCTGGTTTTCTCGAAAACTAAGAAAAAATATGATTTCGGGATTTCGAGTTACATTGAAGGTTAAAAGCCAGCTCTATCGAATGAACCTGTAATGATAGTGATTTTGCTGTTTGTCTTATAATCGTAGTGATTTTGCTGTCTGTCCGACCTTTATGGCTGGTTTTCTCGAAAACTAAGAAAACATATGATTTCTGGATTTCGAGTTGCATTGAAGGTGAAAATTCGGTTCTATTGAATGAACCTGTAATGATAGTGATTTTGCTGTCTATCTTATAATCATAGAGATTTTGCTGCCTCTCTGTCCTTTGTGGCTGGTTTTCTCGAAAAGTAAGAAAAAATATGATTTCTGGATTTCGAGTTGCATTGAAGGTGAACAGCCAGCTCTATCGAATGAACCTGTAATGATAGTGATTTTGCTGTCGGTCTTATAATCATAGAGATTTTGCTGCCTCTCTGTCCTTTGTGGCTGGTTTTCTCGAAAAGTAAGAAAAAATATGATTTCTGGATTTCGAGTTGCATTGAAGCTGAACAGCCAGCTCTATCGAATGAACCTGTAATGATAGTGATTTTGCTGTCTGTATTATAATAGTAGTGATTTTGCTGTCTGTCTGATAATCATAGCGATTTTGCTGTCTGTCCGGCCTTTGATGCTGGTTTTCTCGAAAACTAAGAAAACATATTATTTCAGGATTTCGAGTTGCATTGAAGGCGACAAGTCGGCTCTAAAGAATGAACCTGCACCATAGTGGTTTTGCTTTTGTTTGTGTAACCATAGTGTTTTTGCTGTCTGTCCGGTCTTTGAGGCTGGTTTAAAACTGCCAAAAAAGATGATTTCTGGATTTCGGTTTGTATTGAAGGTGAAAATTTGGTTCTATTGAATGAACCTGTAATGATAGTGATTTTGCTGTCTGGCGAAAAGTCGGCTCTATCGATTGAACCTGCACCATAGTGGTTTTGCTTTTGTTCGTGTAGCCATAGTGTTTTTGCTGTCTGTCCGGTCTTTGAGGCTGGTTTTCTCGAAAACTGACAAAAAAATATGATTTCTGGATTTCGGTTTGTATTGAAGGTGAAAAAATTTGATTTCTGGATTTCGAGTTGCATTGACGGTGAACAGCCAGCTCTATCGAATGAACCTGTAATGATAGTGATTTTGCTGTCTATCTTATAATCATAGTGATTTTGCTGTCTGTCCGGCCTTTGTTGCTGGTTTTCTCGAAAACTAGGAAAACATATGATTTCAGGATTTCGAGTTGCATTGAAGGTGAAAATTCGGTTGTATTGAATGAACCTGTAATGAATGATAGTGATTTGGCTGTCTGTCTTATAATCACAGAGATTTTGCTACCTCTCTGCCTTTGTGGCTGGTTTTCTCGAAAACTAAGAAAAAATATGATTTCTGGATTTCGAGTTGCATTGGAGGCGAAAAGTCGGCTCTACCGATTGAACCTGCACCATAGTGGTTTTGCTTTTGTTTGTGTAACCATAGTCTTTTTGCTGTCTGTCCGGCCTTTGAGGCTGGTTTTCTCGAAAACTGACAAAAAAGATGATTTCTGGATTTCGGTTTGTATTGAAGGTGAAAATTCGGTTCTATTGAATGAACCTGTAATGATAGTGATTTGGCTGTCTGTCTTATAATCATAGTGATTATGCTGTCTGTCCGGCCTTTGTTGCTGGTTTTCTCGAAAACTAGGAAAACATATGATTTCAGGATTTCGAGTTGCATTGAAGGTGAAAATTCGGTTCTATTGAATGAACCTGTAATGATAGTGATTTGGCTGTCTGTCTTATAATCATAGTGATTTTGCTGTCTGTCCTGCCTTTGTGGCTGGTTGTCTCGAAAACTAAGAAAGCATGTGATTTCTGAATTTCGAGTTGCATTGAAGGTGAAAATTCTGTCCTATTGAATGAACTTGTAATGATAGTGATTTTGCTGTCTGTCTGTCTTATAATCATAGAGATTTTGCTGCCTCTTTGGCCTTTGTGGCTGGTTTTCTCGAAAACTAAGAAAAAATATGATTTCTGGATTTCGAGTTGCATTGAAGGCGAAAAGTCGGCTCTATCGAATGAACCTTTACCATAGTGGTTTTGCTTTTGTTTGTGTAACCATAGTGTTTTTGCTGGCTGTCCGGTCTTTGAGGCTGAAAACTGAGAAAAAAGATGATTTCTGGATTTCGGTTTGTATTGAAGGTGAAAATTCGGCTCTATGGAATGAACCTGTAAACATAGTGATTTTGCTGTCTGTCTTATAATCATAGAAATTTTGCTGTCTCACTGGCCTTTATGGCTGGTTTTCCCGAAAACTAAGAAAACATATGATTTCTGGATTTCGAGTTGCATTGAAGGTGAAAAGCCGGCTCTATAGACTGAACTTATAATCATAGTGATTTTGCTCTCTCAGGCCTTTGTGGCCGGTTTTCTCGAAAAGTAAGAAAACATTGCATTGAAGGGGGAAAATTAGGTTCTATTGAATGAACCTGTAATGATAGTAATTTTGCTGTCTAACTTATCATCAAGTGATTTTGCTGTCTCTCAGGCTTTGTGGCCGGTTTGCTGTCTGTCTTATAATCATAGTGATTTTTCTGTCTCTCAGGCTTTGTGGCCGGATTCTCGAAAACTAAGAAAACATATGATTTCTGGATTTCGAGTTACTTTGAAGGCTTAAAGTCGGTTCTATCGAATGAACTTATAATCGTAGTGATTTTGCTGCCTGACCGCCCTTTGTGGCTAGTTTTGTCGAAAACTAAGAAAACATATGATTTCTGGATTTCGAGTTGCATTGAAGGTGTAAAGTCGGCTCTATTGAATGAACCTGTAATGATAATGATTTTCCTGTCTGTCTTGTAATCATAGTGATTTTGCTGTCTCTCAGGCTTTGTGGGCAGTTTGCTGTCTGTCTTATAATCATAGTGATTTTGCTGGCTCTCAGGCTTTGTGGGCGGATTCTCGAAAACTAAGAAAACAACTGATTTCTGGATTTCGAGTTCCGTTGAAGGCTAAAAGTCGGTTCTATCGAATGAACTTATAATCGTAGTGATTTTGCTGTCTGTCCGGCCTTTGTGGCTGGTTTTCTCGAAAACTAAGAAAACATATGATTTCTGAATGTCGAGTTGCGAAAATTCGGTTCTTTTGAATGAACCTGTAATGATAGTGATTTTGCGTTCTGTCTTATAATCATAGTGATTTTGCTGTCTCTCAGGCTTTGTGGCCAGTTTGCTGTCCTGTCTTATAATCATATATCTCTCAGGCTTTGTGGCCGGATTCTCGAAAACTAAGAAAACATATGATTTCTGGATTTCGAGTTGCGTTGAAGGTCAAAAGTCGGTTCTATCGAATGAACCTGTAACCATAGTGTTTTTTGCTGTCTGTCCGGCCTTCGAGGCTGATTTTCTCGAAAACTAAGAAAAAATATGATTTCTGGATTTCGCGTTGCATTGAAGGCGAAAAGTCGGCTCTATCGATTGAAACTGTAATCATACTGACCTTGCTGTCTGTCTTATAATCATAGTGATTTTGCTGTCTTTCCGGCTTTGTTGCTGGTTTTCTCGAAAACTAAGAAAACATATGATTTCTGGATTTCGAGTTGCATTGAAGGCGAAAAGTCAGTTCTATCGCAAGAACCTGTACCCATAGTGTTTTTGCGTCTGTCCGGCTTTTGAGGCTGGTTTTCTCGAAAATTGAGAAAAAATATGATTTTTGGATTTCGAGTTGCATTGAAGGTGAAAATTCGGCTCTATCGTATGAACCTAAAATCATAGTGATCTTGCTGTTTCTCAGGCCTTTGTGGCTGGTTTTCTCGAAAACTAAGAAAACATATGATTTCTGGATTTCGAGATGCATTGAAGGAGAAAAGTCGGTTCTATCGAATGAACTTAAAATCATAGTGATCTTGCTGTTTCTCAGGCCTTTGTGGCTGGTTTTCCTCGAAAACTAAGAAAACAAACGATTTCTGGATTTCGAGATGCCATTGAAGGTGAAAAGTCGGTTCTATCGAATGAACTTAAAATCATAATGATCTTGCTGTTTCTCAGGCCTTTGTGGCTGGTTTTCTCGAAAACTAAGAAAGCATACGATTTCTGGATTTCGAGTTGCATTGAAGGTGAAAAGTCGGCTCTATTGAATGAACCTGTAATCAAAGTGATTTTGCTGTCTGTCTTATAATCGTACTGATTTTGCTGTCTCTCAGGCTGTGTGGCTGGTTTGCTGTCTGTCTTATAATCATAGTGATTTTGCTGTCTCTCAGGCTTTGTGGCCGGATTCTCGAAAACTAAGAAAACATATGATTTCTGGACTTCGAGTTACGTTGAAGGCTAAAAGTCGGTTCTATCGAATGAACTTATAATCGTAGTGATTTTGCTGTCTGACCGGGCTTTGTGGCTAGTTTTCTCGACAACTAAGAAAACATATGATTTCTGGATTTCGAGTTGCATTGAAGGCGAAAAGTCGGCTCTATTAAATGAACCTGTAATCATAGTGATTTTGCTGCCTGTCTTATAATCGTTGTGATTATGCTGTCTGTCCGGCCTTTGTGGCTGGTTTTCTCGAAAACTAAGAAAACATATGATTTCTGAATGCCAAGTTGCGAAAATTCGTTTCTTTTGAATGAACCTGTAATGATAGTGATTTTGCTGTCTGTCTTATAGTCATAGTGAGTTTGCTGTCTGTTCTTATAATCATATGTCTCTCAGGCTTTGTGGCCGGATTCTCGAAAACTAAGGAAACATATGATTTCTGGATTTCGAGTTGCGATTCTCAAATTATTCTGAACAAGATATATCAGTAATTTTTTACAAAAAAGTTCTTTTTATATTATTATAAATATTGAAAACTTCTATTACATGAGATGTTACAAGGCCAAAGTTTAGCAAAAACAAAAATTTGCATTTCTTACAAAGTGAAATAAATTGCCTTGATCTATGATATGATTCCCAAATTATTCCAAAAAATATATATCAGCAAGTTTTTACAAAAAGTTCTCTGTTAATATTGTTATAAATATTGAAAACTTCAATTACATGGCATATTACATAGCCAAACTTTAGCAAACATAAAAATTTACATTTCTTACAAAGTGAAATAAATTGCCGTGATCTATGATATTATTCCCAAATTATTCCAAAAAATATATATCAGCAATTTTTCACAATAAATTCTTTGTTAATATTGTTATAAATATTGAAAACTTCTATTGCATGGCATATTACATAGCCAAAAGTTAGCAAACATAAAAATTTACATTTCTTACAAAGAAAAATGAATTGCCGTGATCTATGATATGATTCCCAAATTGTTTCAAAAAATATATATCAGCAATTTTTTACAAAAAATTCTCTGTTAATATTGTTATAAATATTGAAAACTTCTAATACATGACATATTACATAGCCAATGTTTAGCAAACATAAAAATTTACATTTTTTGCAAAGTGAAATAAATTGCCATATGATTTCCAATTTATTCTGAACAAGATATATCAGCAATTTTTTACAAAAAAGTTCTTTTTATATTGTTATAAATATTGAAAACTTGTATTACATGACATGTTACATGATCAAAGTTTAGAACTATAAAAATCTACATTTCATACAAAGTGAAATAAATTGCCGCGGTTATATGATTTTCAATTTTTCACAAAAAATTCTTTGTTAATATTGTTATAAATATTGAAAACTTCTATTGCATGGCATATTACATAGCCAAAAGTTAGCAAACATAAAAATTTACATTTCTTACAAAGAAAAATGAATTGCCGTGATATGATTCCCAAATTGTTTCAAAAAATATATATCAGCAATTTTTTACAAAAAATTCTCTGTTAATATTGTTATAAATATTGAAAACTTCTAATACATGACATATTACATAGCCAATGTTTAGCAAACATAAAAATTTACATTTTTTACAAAGTGAAATAAATTGCCATATGATTTCCAATTTATTCTGAACAAGATATATCAGCAATTTTTTACAAAAAAGTTCTTTTTATATTATTATAAATATTGAAAACTTCTATTACATGACATGTTACAAGGCCAAAGTTTAGCAAACATAAAAATGTTCATTTCTTACAAAGTGAAATAAATTGCCGTGATCTATGATATGATATGATTCCCAAATTATTCCAAAAAATATATATCAGCAATTTTTTTACAAAAAATTCTCTGTTAATATTGTTATAAATATTGAAAACTTCTAATACATGACATATTACATAGCCAATGTTTAGCAAACATAAAAATTTACATTTTTTGCAAAGTGAAATAAATTGCCATATGATTTCCAATTTATTCTGAACAAGATATATCAGCAATTTTTTACAAAAAAGTTCTTTTTATATTGTTATAAATATTGAAAACTTGTATTACATGACATGTTACATGATCAAAGTTTAGAACTATAAAAATCTACATTTCATACAAAGTGAAATAAATTGCCGCGGTTATATGATTTTCAATTTTTCACAAAAAATTCTTTGTTAATATTATTATAAATATTCACAACTTCTATTATATTTCCAAAGTTCAGAATATATAATTATTTACATTTCTTAGAAAGTGAAATAAATTTCCATAATACGCATTTTTTAATCTGATTTTTTATTACACATTTCCTCATAGTTGCAACATTTTAATAGTTTGTTCTAGTTTACTAATATACAGAATGCTTTAGTTAAGGATGACCAAAGAGCGAGCAAAATCTCACTCCACCAGGCAGAAAATCATATTTATATTAATGGCGTTAAGAAATACAGAGCGTTTCAGATAAGGATGCCCCAGGAGTGAAGTGATATTAGGAGTCAATACATAGAAGCAAAGATTTGTATGGCTGGGAGGCGTTAAATGCCTCGTTTAGGATTGACGGAGAGTGTAATTTTGAGTACATTTTCTCAAAAGCACCCTGAAACTTCTTTGTTATACACCCTATGAAAATTAAAAAAAATCCTAATTTCTTTAAATCTCAACGGTTTTTTCATCAAAATGGATGGTAACTGTAGCATTTCATTACATGATTTGGGAATATCATATAGTTGCCTTTCCTTTGATTATACACATATACTTACCTACGTGCAACTATTTTTGAGATTAAGCTGTTTTTATGATCTTTTGCGCGATGAATAAAATTAAGTGTAAAATGCGCAGAAAGGTATCATTCTGTGGTTCCCAAATCTTTTGAGAAAATACTTTAGTTATCATGCATTTTGGCGGAGATATCGTATAAAATTTAAAGAAATTGGGTCAGATTTTCCAATTTTTGATATTGAAGCAAGTCATGTTATTTATTGTCTTGTAGGGTGAGATTTTTGTACCTAGCGGCAGACATCCTCCCCTACTAGTGTGAAATAAACTGGGGTATTTAAACTGTCAGTCACCACAGTGAGTGCACTGAGAGTGGGGAGCCCTGGTGTACAAAATCCCTGCTGGCACAATCTCACCACACTACGTACAAAGTTCCTCCGTTTTACAGGATAGCTACTTCATATATCTTCAGTGAAATAATTGCTCATACGGCTCCCTCACTTTAACGACAAATAATCAGTTAGGTAAAGGTTAGTTTTGACGGTGGATATTTAATGGTTAATCTTCTTATGTGAAATGTATTAACTGCTTCAACGTTATAAGCGTTATAGTGAGCGATGAAACCAATGTTTCTCAATTCATTACAAATTAAATAAACTTCTTGTTGAAATAAAATATAGGAGAGTTTGTAAAACTTAAAATTTCCTGAAGCTGTATCTAAATCGATTATAACGTCATTTAGTCTAAATTTTGTATTGTGTATACCGAAATTATATGAGAAAATTCAATATTTTTAAAGCTATTAAGATTACAAATGGTGTAAAAACAATCTTCCTTGGAGAAATTAATATGACTTTCACTCCCTAACTCGATACTAGAGCTATTGGACTTTAATCTTATCGAAGAAATAAATTGATATTGATTTTTCGTTGCAAGACTTAAAAGAATATTTTTTCGAGATGTTATAGCATTTGCATACGTCTTCAATTCTCTATGTTTTGCTTCGAATCGTATCGTCCACAGTCTTTTTAAGGGACCTAGTTTTTTTTATTACGGTAGGATAATGTACTAAGAAGTGGTGTTTCGGTTTCAAGGATTCTTTAAAAAGCTGCAAATACAATAAGTGATGTTCATGAATGAGACTTTTAAGGTGATTTATTAAGTTGTCATTAAATCGAGGAAGTAGAATAATCTCTGTTATTTTAATTAATAATAATATTAAATTCCATACCTCGTCCTCTTCAGGCACAAGGTCACCTATTAGTAGAGGCAGAGTGAAAAGAAAGGTTTGCATTTCAGATGCGGACATCTTAAGCTTGCATTTATCTAAATTTTCCTGCTTTATTGCTACAGACTGATTGTTTTTATCTATTGTATCATAATGAAAAAACGTTTTCCTGAAATTGAGAATATCTAAAGAAAAGTATTTGGCAGTGTGAATTAAATGATTTAAAGCTTTTGATAAGTCATAGTTACAAATGCCTTCAAAAATATCATGTGTAATATCTACACAAATATTATCAACGGCATGAAAAGACTTAATTTCATTAAATACGCAAACTTCTTTTATTCCTGTTTTTGAAGGATCACTAACTTGAATATCGTCGGTGTAATTTACCAAATTTCTAAAGGAAGATGGTTCTTCTGTACTTTGTACAGCTGTATGTTACGTTAACATTTTTAACATATACCATGGCACTATTAGGGGACAGGTTATCCTCAACTATTGCAGACAATACAAGATGAACTCTTACTAATTTTTTTCCATCATTAACATCAATACCCTCACTTTCTAATTGCTGCAACTCGTTCACTAGAGCTCTAAAATTTTTGTCATTACCTACAATAGCGTCTTCTGACTTTAGTAAAGCGAATACAAATATATTGTCCAATGCAGAGATTTCTGATGAATTAAGAAATGGAAACTGTGCGTAAAATGCGGACTCCTTGTGGACTCCCGAGTGTGATCCTAACGGATTATTCACTTCAATGTCGTCATTATACATGGTAATAGGAAGGACAATTTTATCCGGAAACTGTTTAAGTTTTTGTTTAAAAAGGGCACTTTGAATAATGTTTTCAATTTCACCAGTCTTATTTAACAATATCTGTAACTTTTGAGTAAACTTTTGCAAGATACCAGGCCTTTCTAAATATATAGTTACATTTTTAGAAAATGGCAAAAATACTCCTTTTCTAATTGGAGTGTCGTTTAACAAAGAAGATTCATCGATCACGAATTCTAGTGGTTGTTGGTAGTCCCCTGTCGAATGAAGAAATTTTTTCATTAAATATTCACTTGTAATGTTTTCAAAAAATCTCTTATAATTGTTAAGGATGTCCGAATTTTGTTTCTTGAGTTCGGAATTATTCTGTATATCTTTCTCAATATTATTAATGAACAGTTCAAACAATTTTTTTGTGTCCAGGATAATAGAGTTTGCTACTTTTCGGCTTAAACTTAAATTTCCATACAATTTTATAGCGAAATTTTCAATTTCTTCCTTTATAGAAAGGAGAGGGCCCTGTTCTATACGTGTTTGTTGCTCAACATTTAGACTCAATTGACAATCATGATGTAAATTTGCTAATACATCATTTGAAATATTCAAATCAGGCTTCCTAAGTGAAGTCGGTTTTTGTGGCAGTAACTCCTGATTATGCTGATTTTGTAAATGCCTCTTAAAAGAATAAATTGATTGAAATCGACTGAAACAGTTATCAAAATTGCACAGGAACTGTGAAGTGCTCGTAAGTTTGTGATATACTTTCAAATGGCCCATGTAAGTAACAATATTATTAAAATTTTGCAAGCATACGAAGCAAGAATACATATTTATCTTAGTTAAGAGAGTTATTTAAAATAATGTTAAAATGTTGTTAACCTTTTTAAACTGCCACAAGGTCAGATAGCAGAGCTGTTAATGTTGGATTTTCTTTTCCATCTGAATTAATATTATAAAAATATTTTTCAATTAAATGCCAAACTAGAGCGCATTCCTTAGCATATTCTAAATTCAAAACTTGATGTTTTTAAAACATACAGTTAATGCATTTAAAAAACTCGGTAAAAGGTACATTACCCCATTGAAGTAAATGACAAACGATAAGGTCCCGCCCGTCTGTAAAAGAAAATACTTTTATATATATACTTTAAACAAAATTACTTTTATATATACACTTACCATCAGAAGAAACTGTTTGTAAAATTTGGTAGAGTTCTTTACTGTTTGGATCTCGGAGGTTTTTATGAAAGATCGGTTGAATTTTCGCTATAAAATGACTCCACTTTGAAAAGAGTAAAGTATCCAGTCCAGGATAATGCCTTTCGAAATCTAATTCTACCTGCAAATTGAGGAATTAAATTTCAATGTATGTGTACATACAGGGTGTTTCCATTTAGGTGGTCCATAGCGGAGGAAGTGGTAGTACTCACCTAGATGAACAAAAAATTGTCCACGTCAATCGTTTGGGAGTTACAGGGTGATTAAGAAAAAATCTAGATTTTCACAAAATACTTTGTATCTTGAAAGTACAGGGGGTACGGTGATAGTTAAGAGCTGATTGTATGCAGAACTTCATGGCTTTTCCAACGACTGCTCAGCCAGCCTCGTACTCCTCTCCTCTTAGGACTTTTCAAGATACAGGGTGTTTTGTGAAAACCCAACTTTTTTCTTTATCACCCTGTAACTCACAAACGGCTGACGTGGACCCCCCTCACCCTCCCGCCTTAAAATGTTGTGTTCGCCTAGGTTAATTCTAAATGAACATACATAAATATACCCAGTTGGAAGTTTCAGAGTAGGCCACTGTTCAAAAATATCATCCTTTGAAAGTAACACATCATTTCTGCGTTTCTTGTATGTAATTCTCCAGTTATCATTGACAATTTCAGGTGGATCCCGGTTATACAAAAGCCACTTATGAGCTTCTTCTACTTCATTTTCGTTTTCATCTGCTGCTGTTAGCAAAGATATTTAGAAAGGGAGGTTAGCATAGGAATTTATGAAAAAATTTTTGAATCCATACTTTCATCCAGAGCTAATATGCTTCTTTTTAATGCAGTTGGAGATGGTACCCTTGGTTTGTACTTGCTTTCAATTAATCCAAACTTACGAAACTTCCGGCACCGTGAGTAGTATTTGTCGATCAATTTTCCTCTCGGTGCTATATTTGCTGTACGTGGTACATAGTAAATTTCCTACAAGATTGTATTTATGATGTAAAAGAAAAATTCGTATTTATGATAGGAAAAATGCAGTATGAAAATTCTCCCAATAAGCATTTTAGCTCTAACCTTTTCCTCTGTTGGAAATATTAACTTGATTTCTTCTACAATTTGGCTGAATTTGTTCTGGTTCACTTTGGTTCCATCAGAAATCCAAAATCGGCAATAATGTTAGCTAAATTGCCTCGTGAAAAAGTTGAAAGTGAGCCATTTTTTTCATATTCAGTTACAATAGCTTTTCCAGCAAGAGATTGGGTCAAAATTTGCTTAAGATTCTGCAACATAAAAGTTTTATTGAGCTTAAGAAAAAAATAAATGCCTACTGTTGTGCTTATTTCACTTTTAGAGGAGGATGGGCTATTGTCACTTCGACAAGTTTTTGAAATCCATGAGTTTATACTTTCTGACATAGATAAGGTATCTGGTGTTACAGCAACAGAACTAAGAAAACCCTGCAATTGATGTTTCGAATTTTAAAATTTACATAAGTATTTCTGTAATGCATATTTACATTAATTTGTCTCCATTCCTTAAGTCTTTGCTTGAATTTTACCGGCAAGCCAAATTTATCGCGAGGAATTAAATCTCTTATGTCCTCATCACTAATATATTTTAATACCTCAAGATAAATTTCCAACGCTAGAAATAGCAATTAATTGTTAAATTGTATAGCGATTTTTAATTAAAAAAAAACGAGTTCAGCTATATTAAATTTGAAAGTAAAATTTCTGACGTTTAAGCATAGTGGATAATTGGACTGCTGTAAAAAGCTAAAAACATTCTATTTTGTGTATTAAAAATTATCATATTACATATTATTAGTGGAAAATATTTTTTTTATTGTAACTTTTTAGTTTTTCAAAACTTCTTCTTGGAATTCTTTGCTTTAAAAATATATAAAGAAAAAAACAGCGGCAATCATTTGAGTCATCTGGATTCATTCTGAGACACTATTTAGAAAAATTACAAAAATTTTCAGGTAAATGTTGTCTAAATTGTGTCTAAAGAAATTTAGCTACATTAACTACTTTATGTTTAAATTTAGTTACAGTTTAATCCGATACAAAGTGCAGAACGGCACTATACCTTATATACTATGCATTAAAATAAATTAACACTGAACAGTAAAAATATATACAAAAAAACTAAAACACACGAAAAGACTCCAATATTTAACAAAAAACATAACTAAGCTGTGTCTTTATTTCATTGTTACCCATTAAAACAATTTTTTCTTCCTTACTCCTCAACCTATTTCTTGCTAAATTTATTACCAACAATTAGAAATCATCCTGTATGCATTTTAACTTTCGACTATCCCTCCTCAGTGATATTTTATTTTATTGCTCAGTATATGTGTAATTGTGACTATTTGCTTTTTATTTGATTAAACTGTACCCAAGTAATTTTCAACAACTTAGTTATTGTAGATATACTCTTTTAAAAACGAGGCGGTTGTTTTTATCTCTTGTATTTATGATTTGATTTAGAATGGTTAGAAATAAAAGTTCTTAAAATTCTTCTATTCTCCATCACAATAATTTAGATAACATTTATCTGAACATTTTTTTACTTTCAAACCGAAGAATTTTCAGAAGAATTTTTAAAATACTTAAGGAATTTGGTAATCGTAAATAATGTAGATGTTTTTATTCTTTTATTATTTATTGAATAATAAACCGCTTTACCTTTGAAATCAGCTGACAAATCGGAGCAACCCCATTCTTGCAACAACCCCGTAATAATTTCATCTTCATTCGCGAATGATACTTCACTCTCCATACTTATAATGGATTCAAAAAATTTGGCTGTATGCTTTTATATTGTTGGATTCTTCTATAGAACTAGTTCAATTCAGTTTTTACTGGAGTGAGCAGGTTTTATTGTAATTATTTGAATCTTATGTTGGATGCAATATCTATATAAAATTATTTACTATATATTGCCGTTCTTAGTTAATGGAAAGATTCTAAAAAAATTATGCACAGATACTATTGATATAGCATTCAATTTGACTGTAATTATTTAAGTATATTTACCTTTCTATTTGAAACCTAAACCACGGTTAATGTGTAAATAAATAAATAAAGTTTTTGTTAAAGCTTATCCAAATGAGTGCGGTAAATTTACTTCCCTGTTGTAATTCCTCAATTCAATCTGGCTGTTGGGTTACATAAAAGTACTGGCTGTACACTACGCTTCTTAGACCAATGGAAATATTCTACAAGAATAATGCGCAGATGCTATAGCTATAGTATTCAATTTCACTATAATTATTTAAGTTTTTTTTACCTTGTTTCCTTGAAACTTTAACCACGTTTTATGTGCAAATACACAAAACACCACGAACTAGCTTTTAAATTTTTTATTAAAACTTAGACAAATGAATGTGGTAAGTTTACTTCGCCGTTGTAATTTATCAAATCAACCGGGCTCTTTCGTTACATAAAAAACTGAAAAAATCTGTATTTTATTTTCTTTTAAACATTTAAATTAATAAAATATAAAAATTAATTTAAAAACGTTTTAGAGATAAAACTAGAAATTAAGTTATTAAAGATTTTTAAATACATCTTTGCATAATACTTTGCCGTAGAAGAACACTGCTTTAACTAGTAAAAATCCTTTTAAAATTTACACATTTATATCTGTAGATTCAAAAAACAAAAAATAAGAGTTTTCAATTGTTGCTTGTTGGTGTAGATTATTTTTTTTTAGATTATTTGTCTTTTGAAGTGTTTTCGCCTATTTCTCAATACGGCTTAATCAACTTGTTTTAGTGCTACTTCTTTTTTTCTCGAAATTATAAAACCCTAGCAATAATAAATGGTATTCCTCCAATTTCTATTGTACATCTGATCTGTCGAAATCCAGTACAAGACACAGAGGTTATATGTAGAACTGAAGTAACTAACGTTTACAACAAAATAAACTACTAAACGCCCTCTCCAACCCGTTGGCAGTTTTTAGGAAAAAAAAAACAATTGGAAATAATTTCTTAATTTTTCAGAATTGAGAGATTTTATCCACAAAATGCATAAAAGAATTTCTTGTAATATTTGGAAACCTCAAAATGTTACCTTTTATTTCATCCTCTGTACCTACATCCTCGTACATGTAACTCACTTGGCGATAATAATTTATTTATAACCGCACTTTAAAACACAGAGCACTGGCACTAACGGTAAATTTAACAGGTATAAATAGCAGCACTTAGCAAGAGGGAGAAAGCAACAAATTCACTTTAAGTTTATCGTCAAATAATCACTATCAATAGATTAAGTTCACAACTGAACGGAGACTGAATAACTACTGAAGCAAATCCAAAGAACGACATTTCACAACCGCCTCAATCTGGTCTGGTGACACATACAGTAAACGATCTAATTCAGAGCGCGTCATGTACCCGGTTTGCTTAGCAGTTAACGCGAATGTATTTCGTAGATATTTGTTAAAATATGCTCTTTACAAGAAAACAATACTACTTAAACAACTTCTAGCGAAATGCGAAATTGCTCACTAAGGCCTTATTCTCGTTCTATCGTATGGTTGTCAACACGAAACTATGAAAGGAAAAGAGAAAAGCCTTACGTTGCTACTGAAATTGGGCTGCATATGCCAATAAGCAAATAACATGTAGTTGTGGTGTATATTCTGCCTTTTCCTAGAATGTTATAAGTTAGGGTATATATTCTTTAGAAATTTCAACTCAAAAATTTGTAAAATTTTCAAATGTGTGTGCAAGTGCTAACCATCTAATAAACCGTAAAAATTGACGGTGTTACCAATTCAATGAGTTGAATTAGCAAATATCTTTTGTTGATCTAGATATGTTTTGAAATTAGTAAATTCAACAAATTCAATTGGAACATTTGAATAATATTGTTGGTCAAACATACAAATTATAATTGGAAGATTCAACTATCTAATTTGTTACAAATACAAAACTGCATTACGCCCTACAGCATTCGTTGCTTCTGACAATTTTGTGAGATATTTTAGCTAATAATCTTATAAATATACAAGTTTTAAAATCAAGCAATTGTGAATTGTATAAATAGCAAATTCGATTATTTATATCAAAGAATTATTTAGATACTTCAAACAATATATTCATTGAAAATAACAATTTTAAATCAGCAAATTAGGTTTTGCTAAAATTTCTAATGTATTTTTCTCAGTTCAGCGACTAATCGCATCAGCTCCCCTGTTCAGCAGTCGGAAAACATGTAAAAACCAACTTCGGGGGGCAGAAGTTGGTTGGTAGAGTCGACAGCCCCGAAGTCATCATTCAGATAGCCCAGTTGCAGAGAAATAATAGCAGTCTTGTTATATATGGAAGTGTAGGGAAAAATGACTGCGTTGTCACTATCGACACTGGAGCTTCGAAATCAATTATTAGAGCGGATCTTGTCAAGAACAAATGGCTTCACAATACCACCAAATATTTACTAAGAACAGCAACTGGAGCCGCAGCACAAGTTTTTGGAGAAATAACTTTGGATATTCAACTAGGTGAACTACCATTTCCTCACAATTTCCTAGTTTCAGACATAATGGATGAATGCATCCTTGGAGTAGACTTTATGACCACATATAAAATAAATTTAGATGTCGGAGAACGAATACTCAAATATGGCAACATAGAAATTCCTATGAGACTAGGAGGAGGAACAGATTATCCTGCAAAAATAAGGACGATGGTCTGTGAGAATATGACTCTCTGCATGTAGTATGCGCTAGTATGGACAAATCTTACTGATGACATCGGGACCTGCCGATTCTATCTGGTGGAGCCTAACCCTACAAAAGTAACATCGAACATCATCGTTGGTAAGACTTTAGTGAAGGCAGAAGGCGCAACATTAATTCCAGTCACATCCGAAAATGAGGTACAACTAAAAGAAGGTGCTATAATTGGAAATTATGAGCCTGTTTATCAGATTGTTAATTTGGAAAATGGTATTAATATTAAGGAGGCAATACGTATACCAGCTACTACTCAACAGGTTCAGAAACTGCTTGCATCTAGTGCCTTAAGTGAACAGCAATACAACGATGCCAAGGAGATGATCGATGAATTTTCGGAATTATTTGCAATGAATGATGATGATTTCGGCAAAACAAATCTTGTCCAGCATCGGATCAATACAGGAGATTCTAGGCCCATTCGGCAACCACCACGAAGACTACCATTAGCCAAACAACGAGAAGTTGCAAATATGATAAATTCCATGGAAGAGCAAGGCATAATTGAGGAATCTAACAGCCCTTGGACATCGGCAGTTGTTTTGGTCAGGAAAAAGGATGGCAGCACCCGATTCTATGTGGACTACCGCCAACTAAATAACGTAACAGGAAAGGATAGCTATCCGTTAACAAGGATTGATGACACATTGGACACCCTTGCCTGAGCTCAATGGTTTTCCACATTGGATTTGAAGAGCGGTTACTGGCAAGTGGAAATACATCCCGAGGACCGAGACATATCTGCTTTCTCGGTTGGAAGTGTCTTATGGCAATTCAAAGTTATGCCATTTGGATTATGTTATGCTCCAGCCACATTCGAACGACTCATGGAATGTGTTTTACCAGGATTAACCTGGAAAACATGTCTTGTTTACTTACATGACATATTTGTGATCGGAAACACATTCGAGGAACATAAAAACAACTTACGGGGCGTACTTCAAAGACTGATATATGCAAAACTGAAGCTCAGTACGAATAAATGTGCTCTATTCAAGAATGAAGTAAAATATTTGGGGCATATAGTTTCATCAGAAGGAGTAAGAACTGATCCAGAGAAGATAAGAGCTGTGAAAAATTGGCCGTTCCAAAGGACAAACATCAAGTAAGGAGTTTTCTTGGATTAGCTACCTACTACAGGCGATTCGTAAAAGGTTTTGCAGTTATAGCAAGGAGCCTACATCAACTTACAGAAAAGGGAAAGCCGTTCATATGGTCAGATAAATGTAACGAGAGTTTTGCAAATTTGAAGCAACAGCTCTGTGGAACTCCAGTGTTTCACTATCCAAAGCTGGGAAAAACTTTTATATTGGACACGGATGCCAGCAATGTTGGTATTGGTGCAGTGCTTTCACAGGAGGAGGATGGTCAAGAGGTGCCAGTAGCTTATTTTAGCAAAGCACTCTCAAAATCAGAGACAAATTCTTGTGCTACAAGGAAAGAGCTACTTGCCATTGTAAACTCAACCAAGCATTTCCATAAATATCTCTACGGGCAGAAATTTATCCTCCGCACTGATCATGCAGCGCTTAAATGGCTTTTGCAGTTTAAGAACCCTGAGGGGCAAGTGGCAAGATGGATAGAGCGTCTCCAAGCTTATGACTTTGAAATCCAACACCGAAGAGGACGTATCCATGGAAATGCAGACGCCCTTTCATGACGTCCATGCAAAGTTGAATGGAAACATTGCGTTCGGCTGGAAGAAAAAGAAACAAAAGCAACAATACAGATGATGACGGCGGAACCATCGACAGGTTGGAACAACGAGAGCTTGCGAACAGACAAGGAAAAGACCCAGACATATCACCCATTCTTGCTTGGAAAGAAGACATGGAAAGACCACAATGGAAAGATATCTCGGAGAGGAGTGAGAAACTGAAGAGCTACTGGGCTCAAAGGAACTCTCTTCACGTTGAATGTGGTATATTAAAGCGCAAGTGGGAATCAACTAACGGCGAGTCATTCCGAATGCAGATAGTCGTGCCAGCATCCCAGGTCAAAGATGTTCTAGAAGAAATGCACAGTGGATCATCTGGAGGACATTTGGGGGTGCATAAAACAATTTCCAAAATACGTGAAAGATTTTATTGGTTACATATGCGAGAGGAATTTGAGGAATGGTGCCGCAGATGCACTATCTGTGCTTCTTGCAACGGACCACCACACAGAAGTAGAGGAGAAATGCTTAAGTATAATGTAGGAGCCCCATTTGAAAGGATAGCCGTAGACATCGTTGGACCTTTTCCAGAAAAAGATAACGGTAACCGTTATATATTAGTTGCTACTGACTATTTCAGTAAATGGCCTGAAGCTTATGCAATCCATAATCAAGAGTCTACCACAGTAGCGGATCAAGTTGTAATGAATTGGGTCAGTTGATTTGGTGTTCCTAATGAACTTCATTCAGACCAAGGACGGAACTTCGAATCACGGACTTTCCAAGAGATGTGTAAAATTCTGGGAATAGGAAAAACCAGAACAACTCCTCTGCATCCACAATCTGATGGCATGGTAGAGCGCTTCAACAGAGCATTGCTGGAGCATCTAAAGAAAGTAGTCGACTATTAGCAACGCGATTGGGATCTTCATATTCCCATATTCTTAATGGCCTATTGATCAGCTGTACACAACACGACCGGACAAACTCCAGCCAAAGTGATATTCAGAAAGGAGATGCGTTTACCTAGCGATCTCAAGTTTGGTACACCCAGAGGTGACCAAAAGTTACCAGAAGATTATCTATCGGAACTTAGACAACGATTAGCTGACGTACATGAGGATGAAGACCCGCTATGACTTACGTGCTAACTCAGCAGGATTTAATGAAGGTGACCTTGTTTGGCTGAAACTACGTAAAGGACGTTCTCCCAAATTACAACAACACTGGGAAGGATCGTATTTAGTAGTGACTAGAATAAATGACGTAGTATATAGGATTCAGCGGGGTACAAGACGCAAACGGAAAATCGTTCATCTAGATGGTTTATGTCAATACTGCGAGCATCAAGACCGTGGATCACCTGTTGTTCGGGACGAACAATTTTAAGAAGGGGGCAGTGTTACGCGCCACAAAGTGATACAAGCGACATCTATTGGAAATGGAAACAAATTTAGGTTAGTGACATCCTAGTAAACTGGGTTTGGAGAATGGAATATTAAGGAAGGTTCTAGGATAATTCGTACAGTATAAATACGACGCTGCTCACATTCAGGAGGCGAGTCTTATTTCAGACAGTGAAGTGAACGAAGGAAACTATTAGGATTGTGATAATTAGAAGTACAGTACTAGCGATAACTATAAAGAGTTGGTTTGATAATTATTTGTGAATTTGTGAGAGTAAACGGTAAAGTTAAATAAAGAAAGAACTTTTGAATTATATCTGAAATATTGTGTTTTATATAACGAATTAAGGCCACGCTCGTAACAATATGATATCTGGATTTCGAGTTGCGTTGCAGGTTGAAAGTCGGCTCTATCGAATGAATTTATAATCGTAGTGATTTTGCTGTCTGTCCGCCGTTTGTGGCTGGTTTTCTCGAAAACTAAGACAACATATCATTTCTGGATTTCGAGTTGCATTGAAGGTGAAAATTCGGTTCTATTGAATGAACCTGTAATGATAGTGATTTTGCTGTCGGTCTTATAATCATAGTGATTTTGCTGTCTCTCAGACCTTTGTGGCTGGTTTTCACGAAAAGTAAGAAAACATGTGATTTCTGGATTTCGAGTTGCATTGAAGGTGAAAATTCGGCTCTATCGAATGAACTTATAATCATAGTGATTTTGCTGTCTCTCAGGCCTTTGTGGCTGGTTTTCTCGAAAACTAAGAAAACATGTGATTTCTGGATTTCGAGTTGCATTGAAGGCGAAAAGTCGGATGTATCGACTGAACTTATAATCATAGTGATTTTGCTGTCTCTCAGGCTTTGTGGCCGGTCTTCTCGAAAAGTAAGGAAACATATAATTTCTGGATTTCGAGATGCATTGAAGGTGAAAAGTCGGCTTAATCGAATGAACCTATAATCGTTGTGATTTTGCTGTGGCTGGTTTTCTCGAAAACTAAGACAACATATGATTTCTGGATTTCGAGTTGCATTGAAGGTGAAAATTCGGCTCTATCGAATGAACTTATAATCATAGTGATTTTGCTGTCTCTCAGACCTTTGTGGCTGGTTTTCTCGAAAACTAAGAAAACATGTGATTTCTGGATTTCGAGTTGCATTGAAGGTGAAAATTCGGCTCTATCGAATGAACTTATAATCATAGTGATTTTGCTGTCTCTCAGGCTTTGTGGCCGGATTCTCGAAAACTAAGAAAACATATGATTTCTGGATTTCGAGTTGCATTGAAGGTGAAAAGTCGGCTCTATCGAGTGAACTTATAATCGTAGCGATTTTACTGTCTCTCAGACCTTTGTGGTTGGTGTCTCGAAAAGTAAGAAAACATATGATTTCTGGAATTTGAGTTGCATTGAAGGTGAAAAGTCGGGTATATCGAATGAAATTATATCTTATGAACTTATATCGTAATGACTTTGTTGTCTGTCTGGAGGCTGGTTTTATCGAAAACTAAGAAAAAATATGATTTCTGGATTCGAGTTGCATTGAAGGTGAAAAGTCGGCTATATTGAATGAACCTGTAATCATAGTGATTTTGCTGTCGGTCTTATAATCGTAGTGATTTTGCTGTCTGTCTTATAATCGTAGTGATTTTGCTGTCTGTCCTGCCTTTGTGGCTAGTTTTCTCGAAAGGTAAGAAAACATGATTTCTGGATTTCGAGTTGCATTGAAGGTGAAAAGTCGGCTCTATAGACTGAACTTATAATCATAGTGATTTTGCTGTCTTCCGGCCTTTGTGGCTGGTTCTCTCGACAACTAAGAAAACATATGATTTCTGGATTTCGAGTTGCGTTGAAGGTGAAAATTCGGCTCTATTGAATGAACCTGTAGTCATAGTGATTTTGCTGGTTTGCCTTTGAAGCTGGTTTTCTCGAAAACTGAGAAGAAATATGATTTCTGGATTTCGAGTTGCATTGAAGGTGAAAAGTCGGCTCTATCGATTGAACCTATAACGGTAACCACAGTGTTTTTGCTATCTTCCGGCCTTTGTGGCTGGTTCTCTCGAAAACTAAGAAAACATATGATTTCTGGATTTCGAGTTTCGTTGAAGGTGAAAATTCGGTACTATTGAATGAACCTGTAATGATAGTGATTTTGCTGTCTGCCTTATAATCATAGTGATTTTGTTGTCTCTCAGGCTTTGTGGGCGCATTCTCGAAAAGTCGGCTCTATCGATTGAACCTGTAACCATAGTATTTTTGCTGTCTGTCCGGCCTTTGAGGCTGATTTTCTCGAAAAGTGAAAAAAAATATGATTTCTGGATTTTGAGTTGCATTGAAGGTGAAAATTCGGCTCTATTGAATGATCCTGTGATGATAGTGATTTTGCTGTCTCCCAGGCTATATGGCCGGTTTTCTCGAAAACTAAGAAAACATGTGATTTATGGATTTCGAGTTGCATTGAAGGTGAAATGTCGGCTCTATTAAATGAACCTGTAACAATGGTGATTTTGCTGTCCTCAGGCTTTGTGGCTGGTTTTCTCGAAAACTAAGAAAATACGTGATTTTTGGAATGCGAGTTGCATTGAAGGTGAAAAGTAGGCGCTATCGACTGAACTTATATCATAGTGATTTTCCTCTATCAGGCCTTTGTGGCCTATTTCCTCGTAAAGTAAGAAAACATGTGATTTCAGGATTTCGAGTTGCATTGAAGGTGAAAAGTCGGCTCTATCGAATGAACTTGTAAACATAGTGATTTTGCTGTCCTCAGGCTTTGTGGCTGGTTTTCTCGAAAACTAAGAAAATACGTGATTTTTGGAATGCGAGTTGCATTGAAGGTGAAAAGTCGGCTGTATCGACTGAACTTATATCATAGTGATTTTGCTCTGTCAGGCCTTTGTGGCCTGTTTTCTCGTAAAGTAAGAACACATATGATTTCTGGATTTCGACTTGCATTGAAGGTGAAAAGTCGGCACTATCGAATGAACTTATAATCATAGTGATTTTACTGTCTCTCAGGCTTTGTGGATGGTTGTCTCTAAAAGTAAGAAAACTTATGATTTCTGGATTTCGAGTTGCATTTAAGGTGAAAAGTCGGCTATATCGAATGAACTTATATCGTATGAAATTATATCGTAATGACTTTGCTGTCTGTCTTGAGGCTGGTTTTATCGAAAACTAAGAAAAAATATTATTTCTGGATTTCGAGTTGCATTGAAGGTGAAAAGTCGGCTCTATCGATTGAACCTGTAACCATAGTGTTTTTGCTGTTTGTGCGGCCTTTGAGGCTGATTTTCTCGAAAAGTGAGAAAAAATATGATTTCTGGATTTTGAGTTGCTTGAAGGTGAAAATTCGGCTCTATTGAATGATCCTGTAATGATAGTGATTTTGCTGTGTGTCTTATGATCATAGTGTTATTGCTGTCTCTCAGGCTTTGTGGCCGGATTCTCGAAAGCTAAGAAAACATATGATTTCTGGATTTCGAGTTGCGTTGAAGGTTAAAAGTCGGCTCTACCGACTGAACTTATAATCATAGTGATTTAACTGTCTCTCAGGCTTTTGTGGATTGTTGTCTCGAAAAGTAAGAAAACATATGATTTCTGGATTTCGAGTTTCGCTGAAGGCGAAAAGTCGGCTCGATCGAATGAACCTGTAATCATACTGATTTGGCTATCTGTCCGACCTTTGAGGCTGGTTTTCTCGAAAAGTGAGAAAAAATATGATTTCTGGAGTTCGAGTTGCATTGAAGGTGAAAAGCTTGCTATATCGTAATGATTTTGCTGTCTGTCTTGTGGCTGGTTTTCTCGAAAAGTAAGGAAAAATATCATTTCTGGATTTCGAGTTGCATTGAAGCTGAAAAGTCGGCTCTATCGAATGAACCTGTAACCATAGCGCTTTTGCTGCCTGTCCGGCCTTTGAGGCTGGTGTTCTCGAAAAGTGAGAACAATTATTATTTCTGGATTACGAGTTGCATTGAAGGTGAAAAGTCGGCTTCATCGAACGAACTTATAATCCTAGCAATTTTGCTGTCTCTCTGGCCTTTGTGGCTGGTTTTCTCGAAAACTAACAAAAAATATGATTTCTGGATTTAGAGTTGCATTGAAGGTGAAAAGTCGTTTATACCGAATGAACCTATATCGTAATGATTTTGCTGTCTGTCTTGAGGCTGGTTTTCTCGAAAACTAAGAAAACATATTAATTCTGGATTTCGAGTTGCGTGGAAGGTTAAAAGTCGGCTCGATCGAATGAAATTATAATCGTAGTGATTTTGCTGTCTGTCCGGCCTTTGTGGCTGGTTTTCTCGAAAACTAAGAAAACATATGATTTCTGGATTTCGAATTGCATTGAAGGTCAAAAGTCGGCTCTATCGAATGAACTTGTAATTGCAGTGATCCTGCTGGTTTGCCTTTGAGGCTGGTTTTCTCGAAAACTGAGAGGAAATATGATTTCTGGATTTCGAGTTGCATTGAAGGCGAAAAGTCGGATTTATCGACTGAACTTATAATCATAGTGATTTTGCTGTCTGTCCGGTATTTGTGGCTGGTTTTCTCGAAAACTAAGACAACATATGATTTCTGGATTTCGAGTTGCATTGAAGGTGAAAAATCGGTTCTATTGAATGAACCTGTAATGATAGTGATTTTGTTGTCTGTCTTATAATCGTAGTGATTTTGCTATCTATCCGGCCTTTGTGGCTGATTTTCTCGAAAACTAAGAAAACATATGATTTCTGGATTTTGAGTTGCATTGAAGGTGAAAATTCGGCTCTATTGAATGATCCTGTAATGATAGTGGTTTTGCTGTCTGTCTTATAATCATAGTGATTTTGCTGTCTCTCAGGCTTTGTGGCCGGATTCTCGAAAACTAAGAAAACATATCATTTCTGGATTTCGAGTTGCATTAAAGGTGAAAAGTGGGCTCTATCGAATGAACATATATCGTAATGATGTTGCTTGAGGCTGGTTTTATCGAAAACTAAGAAAACATATGATTTCTGGATTTCGAGTTGCGTTGAAGGTGAAAAGTCGGCTCTATCGGATGAACTTGTAATCGTAGTGATTCTCTTGGTTTGCCTTTGAGGCTGGTTTTCTCGAAACCTGAGAAGAAATATGATTTCTGGATTTCGAGTTGCATTGAAGGTGAAAATTCGGCTCTATCGAAGAGCTTATAATCGTAGTGATTTTGCTGTCTCTCAGGCCTTTGTGGCCGGATTCTCGAAAACTAAGAAAACATATGATTTCTGGATTTCGAGTTGCGTTGAACGTTAAAAGTCGGCTCTATCGAATGAACTTATAATCGTAGTGATTTTGCTGTTTGTCCGGCCTTAGTGGCTGCTTGTCTCGAAAAGTAAGAAAACATATGATTTCTGGATTTCGAGTTGCATTGAAGGTGAAAATTCGGCTATATCGAATGAACTTATATCGTATGAAAGTATATCGTAATGACTTTGCTGTCAGTCTTGAGGCTTGTTTTATCGAAAACTAAGAAAAGATATAATTTCTGGATTTCGAGTTGCATTGAAGGTGAAAAGTCGGCTCTATCGAATGAACCTGTAACCATAGAGTTTTTGCTGTCTGCCTGGCCTTTGAATCTGATTTTCACGAAAAGTGGGAAAAAATATGATTTCTGGATTCCGAGTTGCATTGACGGTGAAAAGTCAGCGCTATTGAATGATCCTGTAATCATAGTGATTTTGCTGTCTGTCTTATAATCGTAGTGATTTTGCTGTCTATCCGGCCTTTGTGGCTGATATTTTCGAAAGCTAAGAAAACATATGATTTCTGGATTTCGAGTTGCGTTGATGGTTAAAAGTCGGCTCTAACGAATGAACTTCTAATCGTAGTGATTTTGCTGTCTGTCCGGCTTTTGTGGCTGGTTTTCTCGAAAACTAAGAAAACATATGATTTCTGGTTTTCGAGTTGCATTGAAGGTGAAAAGTCGGCTCTATTGAATGAACCTGTAATAATAGCGATTTTGCTGATTTGCCTTTGTGGCTGGTTGTCTCGAAAAGTATGAAAACGAATGATTTCTGGATTTCGAGTTACATAGAAGGTGTAAAGAGGACTCTATCGGCTGAACTTATAATCATAGTGATTTTACTGTCTCTCAGGCCTTTGTGCATGGTTGTCTCTTCGAGTTGCATTGAAGGCGAAAGGTCGGCTATATCGAATGAATTTATATCGTAATGAATTTATATCGTAATGAACTTATATCGTAATGACTTTGCTGTCTGTCTTGAGGCTGGTTTTATCGAAAACTAACAAAAAATATGATTTCTGGATTTCGAGTTGCATTGAAGTTGAAAAGTCGGCTCTATCGAATGAACCCGTAATCATACTGATTTTGCTATCTGTCCGACCTTTAAGGCTGGTTTTCTCGAAAAGTGAGAAAAAATATAATTTCTGGATTTCGAGTTGCATTGAAGGCAAAAAGTCGGCTCTATCGAATGAACCTGTAACAATAGTGATTTTGCTGTCTCCCAGGCTATATGGCCGGTTTTCTCGAAAACTGAGAAGAAATATGATTTCTGTATTTCGAGTTGCATTGAAGGCGAAAAGTCGGCTCTATCGATTTAACCCGTAAACATAGTGTTTTTGGTCTGTCCGGTTTTGAGGCTGGTTTTCTCGAAAAGTAAGAACAAAATTGATTTCTGAATTCCGAGTTGCACTGAAGCTGAAAAGTCGGCTCTATCGAATGAACCTGTAACGATAGCGTTTTTGCTGTCTGTCCGGCCTTTGAGGCTGGTTTTCTCGAAAAGTGAGAACAATTATTATTTCTGGATTGCGAGTTGCATTGAAGGTGAAAAGTCGGCTATACCGAATGAACCTATATCGTAATTATTTTGCTGTATGTCTTGAGGCTGGTTTTCTCGGAAACTAAGAAAACATATTAATTCTGGATTTCGAGTTGCGTTGAAGGCTAAAAGTCGGCTCGATCGAATGAAATTATAATCGTAGTGATTTTGCTGTCTGTCCGGCCTTTGTGGCTGGTTTTCTCGGAAACTAAGAAAACAGATGATTTCTGGATTTCGAATTGCATTGAAGGTGAAAAGTCGGCTCTATCGAATGAACTTGTAATCGTAGTGATTCTGCTGGTTTGCCTTTGAGGCTGGTTTTCTCGAAAACTGAGAAGAAATATGATTTCTGGATTTCGACTTGCGTTGAAGGTGAATATTCGGCCTCTATCGGATGAACTTATAAGCATAGTGATTTTGCTGTCGCTCAGGACTTTGTGGCTGGTTTTCTCGAAAACTAAGAAAACATGTGATTTCTGGATTTCGAGTTTCATTGAAGGCGAAAAGTCGGATCTATCGACTGAACTTATAATCATAGTGATTTTGCTGTCTCTCAGGCTTTGAGGCCGGTCTTCTCGAAAAGTAAGAAAACCTATAATTTCTGGATTTCGAGTTGCATTGAAGGTGAAAAGTCGGCTCTATCGAATGAATCTATACTCGTAGTGATTTTGCTGGTATTTGTGGCTGGTTTTCTCGAAAACTAAGACAACATATGATTTCTGGATTTCGAGTTGCATTCAAGGTGAATATTCGGTTCTATTGAATGAACCTGTAATGATAGTGATTTTGCTGACTGTCTTATAATCATAGTGATTTTGCTGTCTCTCAGGCTTTGTGGCCGGATTCTCGAAAACTAAGAAAACATATGATTTCTGGATTTCGAGTTCCGTTGAAGGTGAAAAGTCGGCTCTATCGAATGAGCTTGTAATCGTAGTGATTCTGCTGGTTTGCCTGTGAGGCTGGTTTTCTCGAAACCTGAGAAGAAATATGATTTCTGGATTTCGAGTTGCATTGAAGGTGAAAATTCGGCTCTATCAAAGAACTTATAATCATAGTGATTTTTCTGTCTCTCAGGCCTTTGTGGCCGGATTCTCGAAAACCAAGAAAACATATGATTTCTGGATTTCGAGTTGCGTTGAAGGTTAAAAGTCGGCTCTATCGAATGAACTTATAATCGTAGTGATTTTGCTGTCTGTCCGGCCTTAGTGGTTGCTTGTCTCGAAAAGTAAGAAAACATATGATTTCTGGATTTCGAGTTGAACTAAAGGTGAAAAGTTGGCTCTATCGAATGAACATATATCGTAATGATGTTGCTTGAGGCTGGTTTTATCGAGAACTAAGAAAACATATGATTTCTGGATTTCGAGTATTATTGAAGGTGAAAAGTCGGCTCTATCGACTAAACTTATAAAGATAGTGATTTAGCTGTCTCTGAGGCCTTTGTGGCTGGTTTTCTCGCATACTAAGAAAACATATGATTTCTGGATTTCGAGTTGCATTGAAGGTGAAAAGTCGGCTCTATCGAATGAACTTATATCGTAATAATTTTGCTGTCTGTCGTGAGGCTGATTTTCTCGAAAACTAAGAAAACATATGAATTCTGGATTTCGAGTTGCGTTCAAGGTTCAAAGTCGGCTCTATCGAATGAACTTATAATCGTAGTGATTTTGCTGTCTGTCTGTCCTTTGTGGCTGGTTCCCCGAAAATTAAGAAAACATATGATTTCTGGATTTCGAGTTGAAT
>CAWVNZ010001735.1:0-93324 GCA_963930735.1 Dioctria linearis | reverse complement strand
CTATAGTAAATTATTCAAAAAATAATGTTTTACTGTCTCAAATTTTAATTACGCCAGGGATTGCCTTTTCTATAGTAAATTATTCAAAAAATAATTTTTTACTGTCTCAATTTTAATTACGCCAGGGATTGCCTTTTCTATAGTAAATTTTGCAAAAAATAATTGTTTACTGTCTCAAATTTTAATTACGCCAGGGATTGCCTTTTCTATAGTAAATTATTCAAAAAATAATTTTTTACTGTCGCAAATTTTAAATACGCCAGGGATTGCCTTTTCTATAGTAAATTTTGCAAAAAATAATTTTTTACTGTTGCAAATTTTAATTACGCCAGGGATTGCCTTTTCTATAGTAAATATTCAAAAAATAATTTTTTACTGTCTCAAATTTTAATTACGCCAGGATTGCCTTTTCTATAGTAAATTTTTCTAAAATTCATTTTTTACTGTCTCAAATTTTAATTACGCCAGGGATTGCCTTTTCTATAGTAAATTATTCAAAAAATAATTTTTTACTGTCTCAAATTTTAATTACGCCAGGGATTGCCTTTTCTATAGTAAATTAGTCAAAAAATAATTGTTTACTGTCGCAAATTTTAATTACGCCAGGGATTGCCTTTTCTATAGTAAATTATTCAAAAAATAATTTTTTACTGTCTCAAATTTTAATTACGCCAGGGATTGCCTTTTCTATAGTAAATTATTCAAAAAATAATTTTATACTGTCGCAAATTTTAATTACGCCAGGGATTGCCTTTTCTATAGTAAATTATTGAAAAATTCATTTTTTACTGTCTCAAATATTAAATACGCCAGGGATTGCCTTTTCCAGGGATTGCCTTTTCTATAGTAAATTATTCAAAAAATAATTTTTTACTGTCGCAAATTTTAATTACGCCAGGGATTGCCTTTTCTATAGTAAATTATTCAAAAAATAATTTTTTAGAGTCGCAAATTTTAATTACGCCAGGGATTGCCTTTTCTATAGTAAATTATTCAAAAATTCGTTTTTTACTGTCGCAAATTTTAATTACGCCAGGGATTGCCTTTTCTATAGTAAATTATTCAAAAAATAATGTTTTACTCTCTCAAATTTTAATTACGCCAGGGATTGCCTTTTCTATAGTAAATTATTCAAAAAATAATTTTTTACTGTCTCAAATTTTAATTACGCCAGAGATTGCCTTTTCTATAGTAAATTTTGCAAAAAATAATTGTTTACTGTCTCAAATTTTAATTACGCCAGGGATTGCCTTTTCTATAGTAAATTATTCAAAAAATAATTTTTTACTGTCGCAAATTTTAAATACGCCAGGGATTGCCTTTTCTATAGTAAATTTTGCAAAAAATAATTTTTTACTGTCGCAAATTTTAATTACGCCAGGGATTGCCTTTTCTATAGTAAATTATTCAAAAATTCATTTTTTACTGTCTGAAATTTTAATTACGCCAGGGATTGCCTTTTCTATAGTAAATTTTGCAAAAAATAATTGTTTAGTGTCGCAAATTATAATTACGCCAGGGATTGACTTTTCTATAGTAAATTATTCAAAAAATAATTTTTTCTGTCACAAATTTTAATTACGCCAGGGATTGCCTTTTCTATAGTAAATTATTCAAAAAATAATTTTTTACTGTCTCAAATTTAATTACGCCAGGGATTGCCTTTTCTATAGTAAATTATTCAAAAAATAATTTTATAATTTTCTATAGTAAATAATTCAAAAAACAATTTTATACTGTCGCAAATTTTAATTACGCCAGGGATTGCCTTTTCTATAGTAAATTATTCAAAAATTCATTTTTTACTGTCTCAAATATTAAATACGCCAGGGATTGCCTTTTCTATAGTAAATTATTCAAAAAATAATTGTTTATTGTTGCAAATTTTAAATACGCCAGGGATTGCATTTTCTATAGTAAATTATTCAAAAAATAATTTTTTACTGTCGCAAATTTTAATTACGCCAGGGATTGCCTTTTCTATAGTAAATTATTCAAAAAATAATTTTTTAGTGTCGCAAATTTTAATTACGCCAGGGATTGCCTTTTCTATAGTAAATTATTCAAAAATTCGTTTTTTACTGTCGCAAATTTTAATTAAGCCAGGGATTGCCTTTTCTATAGTAAATTATTCAAAAAATAATGTTTTACTGTCTCAAATTTTAATTACGCCAGGGATTGCCTTTTCTATAGTAAATTATTCAAAAAATAATTTTTTACTGTCTCAAATTTTAATTACGCCAGGGATTGCCTTTTCTATAGTAAATTTTGCAAAAATAATTGTTTACTGTCTCAAATTTTAATTACGCCAGGGATTGCCTTTTCTATAGTAAATTATTCAAAAAATAATTTTTTACTGTCGCAAATTTTAAATACGGCAGGGATTGCCTTTTCTATAGTAAATTTTGCAAAAAATAATTTTTTACTGTTGCAAATTTTAATTACGCCAGGGATTGCCTTTTCTATAGTAAATTATTCAAAAAATAATTTTTTACTGTCTCAAATTTTAATTACGCCAGGGATTGCCTTTTCTATAGTAAATTTTTCTAAAATTCATTTTTTACTGTCTCAAATTTTAATTACGCCAGGGATTGCCTTTTCTATAGTAAATTATTCAAAAAATAATTTTTTACTGTCTCAAATTTTAATTACGCCAGGGATTGCCTTTTCTATAGTAAATTATTCAAAAAATAATTGTTTACTGTCGCAAATTTTAATTACGCCAGGGATTGCCTTTTCTATAGTAAATTATTCAAAAAATAATTTTTTACTGTCTCAAATTTTAATTACGCCAGGGATTGCCTTTTCTATAGTAAATTATTCAAAAAATAATTTTTTACTGTCGCAAATTTTAATTACGCCAGGGATTGCCTTTTCTATAGTAAATTATTGAAAAATTCATTTTTTACTGTCTCAAATATTAAATACGCCAGGGATTGCCTTTTCTATAGTAAATTATTCAAAAAATAATTTTTTACTGTCGCAAATTTTAATTACGCCAGGGATTGCCTTTTCTATAGTAAATTATTCAAAAAATAATTTTTTAGAGTCGCAAATTTTAATTACGCCAGGGATTGCCTTTTCTATAGTAAATTATTCAAAAATTCGTTTTTTACTGTCGCAAATTTTAATTACGCCAGGGATTGCCTTTTCTATAGTAAATTATTCAAAAAATAATGTTTTACTGTCTCAAATTTTAATTACGCCAGGGATTGCCTTTTCTATAGTAAATTATTCAAAAAATAATTTTTTACTGTCTCAAATTTTAATTACGCCAGAGATTGCCTTTTCTATAGTAAATTTTGCAAAAAATAATTGTTTACTGTCTCAAATTTTAATTACGCCAGGGATTGCCTTTTCTATAGTAAATTATTCAAAAAATAATTTTTTACTGTCGCAAATTTTAAATACGCCAGGGATTGCCTTTTCTATAGTAAATTTTGCAAAAAATAATTTTTTACTGTTGCAAATTTTAATTACGCCAGGGATTGCCTTTTCTATAGTAAATTATTCAAAAAATAATTTTTTACTGTCTCAAATTTTAATTACGCCAGGGATTACCTTTTCTATAGTAAATTTTTCTAAAATTCATTTTTTACTGTCTCAAATTTTAATTACGCCAGGGATTGCCTTTTCTATAGTAAATTATTCAAAAAATAATTTTTTACTGTCTCAAATTTTAATTACGCCAGGGATTGCCTTTTCTATAGTAAATTATTCAAAAAATAATTTTTTACTGTCGCAAATTTTAATTACGCCAGGGATTGCCTTTTCTATAGTAAATTATTCAAAAAATAATTTTTTACTGTCTCAAATTTTAATTACGCCAGGGACTGCCTTTTCTATAGTAAATAATTCAAAAAACAATTTTATACTGTCGCAAATTTTAATTACGCCAGGGATTGCCTTTTCTATAGTAAATTATTCAAAAATTCATTTTTTACTGTCTCAAATATTAAATACGCCAGGGATTGCCTTTTCTATAGTAAATTATTCAAAAAATAATTTTTTACTGTCGCAAATTTTAATTACGCCAGGGATTGCCTTTTCTATAGTAAATTATTCAAAAATAATTTTTTACTGTCGCAAATTTTAATTACGCCAGGGATTGCCTTTTCTATAGTAAATTATTCAAAAATTCATTTTTTACTGTCTGAAATTTTAATTACGCCAGGGATTGCCTTTTCTATAGTAAATTTTGCAAAAAATAATTGTTTAGTGTCGCAAATTATAATTACGCCAGGGATTGACTTTTCTATAGTAAATTATTCAAAAAATAATTTTTTCTGTCATAAATTTTAATTACGCAGGGATTGCCTTTTCTATAGTAAATTATTCAAAAAATAATTTTTTACTGTCTCAAATTTTAATTACGCCAGGGATTGCCTTTTCTATAGTAAATTATTCAAAAAATAATTTTATACTGTCGCAAATTTTAATTACGCCAGGGATTGCCTTTTCTATAGTAAATTTTGCAAAAAATAATTTTTTACTGTGTAGTAAATTATTCAAAAATTCGTTTTTTACTGTCGCAAATTTTAATTACGCCAGGGATTGCCTTTTCTATAGTAAATTATTCAAAAAATAATGTTTTACTGTCTCAAATTTTAATTACGCCAGGGATTGCCTTTTCTATAGTAAATTATTCAAAAAATAATTTTTTACTGTCTCAAATTTTAATTACGCCAGGGATTGCCTTTTCTATAGTAAATTTTGCAAAAAATAATTGTTTACTGTCTCAAATTTTAATTACGCCAGGGATTGCCTTTTCTATAGTAAATTATTCAAAAAATAATTTTTTACTGTCGCAAATTTTAAATACGCCAGGGATTGCCTTTTCTATAGTAAATTATTCAAAAATTCATTTTTTACTGTCGCAAATTTTAACTACGCCAGGGATTGCCTTTTCTATAGTAAATTATTCAAAAAAAAATTTTTTACAGTCGCAAATTTTAATTACGCCAGGGATTGCCTTTTCTATAGTAAATTATTCAAAAATTCGTTTTTTACTGTCGCAAATTTTAATTACGCCAGGGATTGCCTTTTCTATAGTAAATTATTCAAAAAATAATGTTTTACTGCCTCAAATTTTAATTACGCCAGGGATTGCCTTTTCTATAGTAAATTATTCAAAAATAATTTTTTACTGTCTCAAATTTTAATTACGCCAGAGATTGCCTTTTCTATAGTAAATTTTGCAAAAAATAATTGTTTACTGTCTCAAATTTTAATTACGCCAGGGATTGCCTTTTCTATAGTAAATTATTCAAAAAATAATTTTTTACTGTCGCAAATTTTAAATACGCCAGGGATTGCCTTTTCTATAGTAAATTTTGCAAAAATAATTTTTTACTGTTGCAAATTTTAATTACGCCAGGGATTGCCTTTTCTATAGTAAATTATTCAAAAAATAATTTTTTACTGTCTCAAATTTTAATTACGCCAGGGATTGCCTTTTCTATAGTAAATTTTTCTAAAATTCATTTTTTACTGTCTCAAATTTTAATTACGCCAGGGATTGCCTTTTCTATAGTAAATTATTCAAAAAATAATTTTTTTACTGTCTCAAATTTTAATTACGCCAGGGATTGCCTTTTCTATAGTAAATTATTCAAAAAATTATTTTTTACTGTCGCAAATTTTAATTACGCCAGGGATTGCCTTTTCTATAGTAAATTATTCAAAAAATAATTTTTTACTGTCTCAAATTTTAATTACGCCAGGGATTTTTTCTATAGTAAATTATTCAAAAAATAATTTTATACTGTCGCAAATTTTAATTACGCCAGGGATTGCCTTTTCTATAGTAAATTATTCAAAAATTCATTTTTTACTGTCTCAAATATTAAATACGCCAGGGATTGCCTTTTCTATAGTAAATTATTCAAAAATTCATTTTTTACTGTCGCAAATTTTAACTACGCCAGGGATTGCCTTTTCTATAGTAAATTATTCAAAAAATAATTTTTTACTGTCTCAAGTTTTAATTACGACAGCGATTGCCTTTTCTATAGTAAATTTTTCTAAAATTCATTTTTTACTGTCTCAAATTTTAATTACGCCAGGGATTGCCTTTTCTATAGTAAATTATTCAAAAAATAATTTTTTACTGTCTCAAATTTTAATTACGCCAGGGATTGCCTTTTCTATAGTAAATTATTCAAAAAATAATTTTTTACTGTCGCAAATTTTAATTACGCCAGAGGTTGCCTTTTCTATAGTAAATTTTGCAAAAAATAATTGTTTACTGTCTCAAATTTTAATTACGCCAGGGATTGCCTTTTCTATAGTAAATTATTCAAAAAATAATTTTTTACTGTCGCAAATTTTAAATACGCCAGGGATTGCCTTTTCTATAGTAAATTATTCAAAAATTCATTTTTTACTGTCGCAAATTTTAACTACGCCAGGGATTGCCTTTTCTATAGTAAATTATTCAAAAAATAATTTTTTACAGTCGCAAATTTTAATTACGCCAGGGATTGCCTTTTCTATAGTAAATTATTCAAAAATTCGTTTTTTACTCTCGCAAATTTTAATTACGCCAGGGATTGCCTTTTCTATAGTAAATTATTCAAAAAATAATTTTTTACTGCCGCAAATTTTAAATACGCCAGGGATTGCCTTTTGTATAGTAAATTATTCAAAAAATAATTTTTTACTGTCGCAAATTTTAATTACGTCAGGGATTGCCTTTTCTATAGTAAATTATTCAAAAAATAATTTTTTCTGTCACAACTTTTAATTACCCCAGGGATTGCCTTTTCTATAGTAAATTATTCAAAAATTCATTTTTTACTCTCTCAAATTTTAAATACGCCAGGGATTGCCTTTTCTATAGTAAATTATTCAAAAAATATTTTTTTACTGTCGCAAATTTTAATTACGCCAGGAATTGCCTTTTCTATAGTAAATTATTCAAAAAATAATTTTTTAGTGTCGCAAATTTTAATTACGCCAGGGATTGCCTTTTCTATAGTAAATTATTCAAAAATTCGTTTTTTACTGTCGCAAATTTTAATTACGCCAGGCATTGCCTTTTCTATAGTAAATTATTCAAAAAATAATGTTTTACTGTCTCAAATTTTAATTACGCCAGGGATTGCCTTTTCTATAGTAAATTATTCAAAAAATAATTTTTTACTGTCTCAAATTTTAAATACGCCAGGGATTGCCTTTTCTATAGTAAATTTTGCAAAAAATAATTGTTTACTGTCTCAAGTTTTAATTACGCCAGGGATTGCCTTTTCTATAGTAAATTATTCAAAAAATAATTTTTTACTGCCGCAAATTTTAAATACGCCAGGGATTGCCTTTTCTATAGTAAATTATTCAAAAATTCATTTTTTACTGTCGCAAATTTTAACTACGCCAGGGATTGCCTTTTCTATAGTAAATTATTCAAAAAATAATTTTTTACAGTCGCAAATTTTAATTACGCCAGGGATTGCCTTTTCTATAGTAAATTATTCAAAAATTCGTTTTTTACTGTCGCAAATTTTAATTACGCCAGGGATTGCCTTTTCTATAGTAAATTATTCAAAAAATAATGTTTTACTGTCTCAAATTTTAATTACGCCAGGGATTGCCTTTTCTATAGTAAATTATTCAAAAAATAATTTTTTACTGTCAAAAATTTTAATTACGCCAGAGATTGCCTTTTCTATAGTAAATTTTGCAAAAAATAATTGTTTACTGTCTCAAATTTCAATTACGCCAGGGATTGCCTTTTCTATAGTAAATTATTCAAAAAATAATTTTTTACTGTCGCAAATTTTAAATACGCCAGGGATTGCCTTTTCTATAGTAAATTTTGCAAAAAATAATTTTTTACTGTTGCAAATTTTAATTACGCCAGGGATTGCCTTTTCTATAGTAAATTATTCAAAAAATAATTTTTTACTGTCTCAAATTTTAATTACGCCAGGGATTGCCTTTTCTATAGTAAATTTTTCTAAAATTCATTTTTTACTGTCTCAAATTTTAATTACGCCAGGGATTGCCTTTTCTATAGTAAATTATTAAAAAAATAATTTTTTACTGTCTCAAATTTTAATTACGCCAGGGATTGCCTTTTCTATAGTAAATTATTCAAAAAATAATTTTTTACTGTCGCAAATTTTAATTACGCCAGGGATTGCCTTTTCTATAGTAAATTATTCAAAAAATAATTTTTTACTGTCTCAAATTTTAATTACGCCAGGGATTGCCTTTTCTATAGTAAATTATTCAAAAAATAATTTTATACTGTCGCAAATTTTAATTACGCCAGGGATTGCCTTTTCTATAGTAAATTATTCAAAAATTCATTTTTTACTGTCTCAAATATTAAATACGCCAGAGATTGCCTTTTCTATAGTAAATTATTCAAAAAATAATTTTTTACTGTCGCAAATTTTAATTACGCCAGAGGTTGCCTTTTCTATAGTAAATTTTGCAAAAAATAATTGTTTACTGTCTCAAATTTTAATTACGCCAGGGATTGCCTTTTCTATAGTAAATTATTCAAAAAATAAATTTTTACTGTCGCAAATTTTAAATACGCAGGGATTGCCTTTTCTATAGTAAATTTTGCAAAAAAATTATTTTTTTACTGTTGCAAATTTTAATTACGCCAGGGATTGCCTTTTCTATAGTAAATTTTTCTAAAATTCATTTTTTACTGTCTCAAATTTTAATTACGCCAGGGATTGCCTTTTCTATAGTAAATTATTCAAAAAATAATTTTTTTACTGTCGCAAATTTTAATTACGCCAGCGATTGCCTTTTCTATAGTAAATTATTCAAAAAATAATTTTTTACTGTCGACAAATTTTAATTACGCCAGGGATTGCCTTTTGTATAGTAAATTTTGCAAAAAATAATTTTTTCTGTCACAAATTTTAATTACGTCCAGGGATTGCCTTTTCTATAGTAAATTATTCAAAAAATAATTTTTTACTGTCGCAAATTTTAATTACGCCAGGGATTGCCTTTTCTATAGTAAATTATTCAAAAAATAATTTTTTACTGTCGCAAATTTTAATTACGCCAGGGATTGCCTTTTCTATAGTAAATTTTGCAAAAAATAATTTTTTCTGTCACAAATTTTAATTACGTCAGGGATTGCCTTTTCTATAGTAAATTTTGCAAAAAATAATTGTTTAGTGTCGCAAATTATAAGTACGCCAGGGATTGCCTTTTCTATAGTAAATTATTCAAAAAAATAATTTTATACTGTCGCAAATTTTAATTACGCCAGGGATTGCCTTTTCTATAGTAAATTATTCAAAAAATAATTTTTTACTGTCGCAAATTTTAAATACGCCAGGATTGCCTTTTCTATAGTAAATTTTGCAAAAAATAATTTTTTACTGTTGCAAATTTTAATTACGCCAGGGATTGCCTTTTCTATAGTAAATTTTTCTAAAATTCATTTTTTACTGTCTCAAATTTTAATTACGCCAGGGATTGCCTTTTCTATAGTAAATTATTCAAAAAAATAATTTTTTACTGTCGCAATTTTAATTACGCCAGGGGATTGCCTTTTCTATAGTACATTATTCAAAAAATAATTTTTTACTGTCGCAAATTTTAATACGCCAGGGATTGCCTTTTCTATAGTAAATTATTCAAAAATTCATTTTTTACTGTCTCAAATTTTAATTACGCCAGGGATTGCCTTTTCTATAGTAAATTTTGCAAAAAATAATTTTTCCTGTCACAAATTTTAATTACGCCAGGGATTGCCTTTTCTATAGTAAATTATTCAAAAAATAATTTTTTACTGTCTCAAATTTTAATTACGCCAGGGATTGCCTTTTCTATAGTAAATTATTCAAAAAATAATTTTATACTGTCGCAAATTTTAATTACGCCAGGGATTGCCTTTTCTATAGTAAATTATTCAAAAATTCATTTTTTACTGTCTCAAATATTAAATACGCCAGGGATTGCCTTTTCTATAGTAAATTTTGCAAAAAATAATTTTTTACTGTCGCAAATTTTAATTACGCCAGGGATGGCCTTTTCTATAGTAAAATTATTCAAAAAATAATTTTTTACTGTCGCAAATTTTAATAACGCCAGGGATTTGCCTTTTCTATAGTAAATTTTGCAAAAAATAATTGTTTAGTGTTGCAAAATTATAATTACGCCAGGGATTGCCTTTTCTATAGTAAATTATTCAAAAATTCATTTTTTATTGTCTCAAATTTTAAATACGCCAGGATTGCCTTTTCTTTAGTAAATTATTCAAAAAATAATTTTTTACTGTCTCAAATTTTTAAATACGCCAGGGATTGCCTTTTCTATTGTAAATTATTCAAAAAATAATTTTTTACTGTTGCCAAATTTTAAATACGCCAGGGATTGCCTTTCCTATAGTAAATTATTCAAAAAATAATTTTTTCTGTCACAAATTTTAATTACGCCAGGGATTGCCTTTTCTATAGTAAATTATTCAAAAAATAATTTTTCACTGTCTCAAATTTTAATTACGCCAGGGATTGCCTTTTCTATAGTAAATTATTCAAAAAATAATTTTATACTGTTGCAGATTTTAATTACGCCAGGGATTGCCTTTTTCTATAGTAAATTATTCAAAAATTCATTTTTACTCTCTCAAATTTTAAATACGCCAAGGATTGCCTTTTTCTATAGTAAAATTATTCAAAAAATAATTTTTTACTGTCGCAAATTTTAATTACGCCAGGGATTGCCTTTTCTATAGTAAATTTTGCAAAAAATAATTGTTTAGTGTCGCAAATTATAATTACGCCAGGGATTGCCTTTTCTATAGCAAATTTTGCAAAAATTAATTTTTTACTGTCGCAAATTTTAAATACGCCAGGGATTGCCTTTTCTATAGTAAATTATTCAAAAATAATTTTATACTGTCTCAAATTTTAATTACGCCAGGGATTGCCTTTTCTATAGTAAATTTTGCAAAAAATAATTTTTTAACTGTGGCAAATTTTAAATACGCCAGGGATTGCCTTTTCTATAGTAAATTTTGCAAAAAATAATTTTTACTGTTGCAAATTTTAATTACGCCAGGGATTGCCTTTTCTATAGTAAATTATTCAAAAAATAATTTTTACTGTCTCAAGTTTTAATTACGCCAGGGATTGCCTTTTCTATAGTAAATTTTTCTAAAATTCATTTTTTACTGTCTCAAATTTTAATTACGCCAGGATTGCCTTTTCTATAGTAAATTATTCAAAAAATAATTTTTTACTGTTGCAAATTTTAATTACGCCAGGGATTGCCTTTTCTATAGTAGATTATTCAAAAAATAATTTTTTACTGTCGCAAATTTTAATTACGCCAGGGATTGCCTTTTCTATAGTAAATTATTCAAAAAATAATTTTTTACTGTCTCAAATTTTAATTACGCCAGGGATTGCCTTTTCTATAGTAAATTATTCAAAAAATAATTTTATACTGTCGCAAATTTTAATTACGCCAGGGATTGCTTTTTCTATAGTAAATTATTCAAAAATTCATTTTTTACTGTCTCAAATATTAAATACGCCAGGGATTGCCTTTTCTATAGTAAATTATTCAAAAAATAATTTTTTACTGTCTCAAATTTAATTACGCCAGAGATTGCCTTTTCTATAGTAAATTTTGCAAAAAATAATTGTTTACTGTCTCAAATTTTAATTACGCCAGGGATTGCCTTTTCTATAGTAAATTATTCAAAAAATAATTTTTTTACTGTCGCAAATTTTAAATACGCCAGGGATTTGCCTTTTCTATAGTAAATTTTGCAAAAAATAATTTTTTTACTGTTGCAAATTTTAATTACGCCAGGGATTGCCTTTTCTATAGTAAATTATTCAAAAAATAATTTTTTACTGTCTCAAATTTTAATTACGCCAGGGATTGCCTTTTCTATAGTAAATTTTTCTAAAATTCATTTTTTACTGTCTCAAATTTTAATTACGGCCAGGGATTGCCTTTTCTATAGTAAATTATTCAAAAAAATAATTTTTTACTGTCTCAAATTTTAATTACGCCAGGGATTGCCTTTTCTATAGTAAATTATTCAAAAAATAATTTTTTTACTGTCGCAAATTTTAATTACGCCAGGGATTGCCTTTTCTATAGTAAATTATTCAAAAAATAATTTTTTACTGTCTCAAATTTTAATTACGCCAGGGATTGCATTTTCTATAGTAAATTATTCAAAAAATTAATTTTATACTGTCGCAAATTTTAATTACGCCAGGGATTGCCTTTTCTATAGTAAATTATTCAAAAATTCATTTTTACTGTCTCAAATATTAAATACGCCAGGGATTGCCTTTTCTATAGTAAATTATTCAAAAAATAATTTTTTACTGTGTCAAATTTTAATTACGCCCAGAGATTGCCTTTTCTATAGTAAATTTTGCAAAAAATAATTGTTTACTGTCTCAAATTTTAATTACGCCAGGGATTGCCTTTTCTATAGTAAATTATTCAAAAAATAGTTTTTTACTGTCGCAAATTTTAAATACGCCAGGGATTGCCTTTTCTATAGTAAATTTTGCAAAAAATAATTTTTTACTGTTGCAAATTTTAATTACGCCAGGGATTGCCTTTTCTATAGTAAATTATTCAAAAAATAATTTTTTACTGTCTCAAATTTTAATTACGCCAGGGATTGCCTTTTCTATAGTACATTTTTCTAAAATTCATTTTTTACTGTCTCAAATTTTAATTACGCCAGGGATTGCCTTTTCTATAGTAAATTATTCAAAAAATAATTTTTTACTGTCTCAAATTTTAATTACGCCAGGGATTGCCTTTTCTATAGTAAATTATTCAAAAAATAATTGTTTACAGTCGCAAATTTTAATTACGCCAGGGATTGCCTTTTCTATAGTAAATTATTCAAAAAATAATTTTTTACTGTCTCAAATTTTAACTACGACAGGGATTGCCTTTTCTATAGTAAATTATTCAAAAAATAATTTTATACTGTCGCAAATTTTAATTACGCCAGGGATTGCCTTTTCTATAGTAAATTATTCAAAAATTCATTTTTTACTGTCTCAAATATTAAATACGCCAGGGATTGCCTTTTCTATAGTAAATTATTCAAAAAATAATTTTTTACTGTCGCAAATTTTAATTACGCCAGGGATTGCCTTTTCTATAGTAAATTATTCAAAAAATAATTTTTTACTGTCGCAAATTTTAATTACGCCAGGGATTGCCTTTTCTATAGTAAATTATTCAAAAATTCATTTTTTACTGTCTCAAATTTTAATTACGCCAGGGATTGCCTTTTCTATAGTAAATTATTCAAAAAATAATTTTTTACTGTCGCAAATTTTAATAACGCCAGGGATTGCCTTTTCTATAGTAATTTTGCAAAAAATAATTGTTTAGTGTTGCAAATTATAATTACGCCAGGGATTGCCTTTTCTATAGTAAATTATTCAAAAATTCATTTTTTATTGTCTCAAATTTTAAATACGCCAGGGATTGCCTTTTCTTTAGTAAATTATTCAAAAAATAATTTTTTACTGTCTCAAATTTTAAATACGCCAGGGATTGCCTTTTCTATTGTAAATTATTCAAAAAATAATTTTTTACTGTTGCAAATTTTAAATACGCCAGGGATTGCCTTTCCTATAGTAAATTATTCAAAAAATAATTTTTTCTGTCACAAATTTTAATTACGCCAGGGATTGCCTTTTCTATAGTAAATTATTCAAAAAATAATTTTTCACTGTCTCAAATTTTAATTACGCCAGGGATTGCCTTTTCTATAGTAAATTATTCAAAAAATAATTTTATACTGTTGCAGATTTTAATTACGCCAGGGATTGCCTTTTCTATAGTAAATTATTCAAAAATTCATTTTTTACTCTCTCAAATTTTAAATACGCCAAGGATTGCCTTTTCTATAGTAAATTATTCAAAAAATAATTTTTTACTGTCGCAAATTTTAATTACGCCAGGGATTGCCTTTTCTATAGTAAATTTTGCAAAAAATAATTGTTTAGTGTCGCAAATTATAATTACGCCAGGGATTGCCTTTTCTATAGCAAATTTTGCAAAAATTAATTTTTTACTGTCGCAAATTTTAAATACGCCAGGGATTGCCTTTTCTATAGTAAATTATTCAAAAAATAATTTTATACTGTCTCAAATTTTAATTACGCCAGGGATTGCCTTTTCTATAGTAAATTTTGCAAAAAATAATTTTTTACTGTCGCAAATTTTAAATACGCCAGGGATTGCCTTTTCTATAGTAAATTTTGCAAAAAATAATTTTTTACTGTTGCAAATTTTAATTACGCCAGGGATTGCCTTTTCTATAGTAAATTATTCAAAAAATAATTTTTTACTGTCTCAAGTTTTAATTACGCCAGGGATTGCCTTTTCTATAGTAAATTTTTCTAAAATTCATTTTTTACTGTCTCAAATTTTAATTACGCCAGGGATTGCCTTTTCTATAGTAAATTATTCAAAAAATAATTTTTTACTGTTGCAAATTTTAATTACGCCAGGGATTGCCTTTTCTATAGTAGATTATTCAAAAATAATTTTTTACTGTCGCAAATTTTAATTACGCCAGGGATTGCCTTTTCTATAGTAAATTATTCAAAAAATAATTTTTTACTGTCTCAAATTTTAATTACGCCAGGGATTGCCTTTTCTATAGTAAATTATTCAAAAAATAATTTTATACTGTCGCAAATTTTAATTACGCCAGGGATTGCTTTTTCTATAGTAAATTATTCAAAAATTCATTTTTTACTGTCTCAAATATTAAATACGCCAGGGATTGCCTTTTCTATAGTAAATTATTCAAAAAATAATTTTTTACTGTCTCAAATTTTAATTACGCCAGAGATTGCCTTTTCTATAGTAAATTTTGCAAAAAATAATTGTTTACTGTCTCAAATTTTAATTACGCCAGGGATTGCCTTTTCTATAGTAAATTATTCAAAAAATAATTTTTTACTGTCGCAAATTTTAAATACGCCAGGGATTGCCTTTTCTATAGTAAATTTTGCAAAAAATAATTTTTTACTGTTGCAAATTTTAATTACGCCAGGGATTGCCTTTTCTATAGTAAATTATTCAAAAAATAATTTTTTACTGTCTCAAATTTTAATTACGCCAGGGATTGCCTTTTCTATAGTAAATTTTTCTAAAATTCATTTTTTACTGTCCTCAAATTTTAATTACGCCAGGGATTGCCTTTTCTATAGTAAATTATTCAAAAAATAATTTTTTACTGTCTCAAATTTTAATTACGCCAGGGATTGCCTTTTCTATAGTAAATTATTCAAAAAATAATTTTTTACTGTCGCAAATTTTAATTACGCCAGGGATTGCCTTTTCTATAGTAAATTATTCAAAAAATAATTTTTTACTGTCTCAAATTTTAATTACGCCAGGATTGCCTTTTCTATAGTAAATTATTCAAAAAATAATTTTATACTGTCGCAAATTTTAATTACGCCAGGGATTGCTTTTTCTATAGTAAATTATTCAAAAATTCATTTTTTACTGTCTCAAATATTAAATACGCCCAGGGATTGCCTTTTCTATAGTAAATTTATTCAAAAAATAATTTTTTTACTGTCTCAAATTTAATTACGCCAGAGATTGCCTTTTCTATAGTAAATTTTGCAAAAATTAATTGTTTACTGTCTCAAATTTTAATTACGCCAGGGATTGCCTTTTCTATAGTAAATTATTCAAAAAATAATTTTTTACTGTCGCAAATTTTAAATACGCCAGGGATTGCCTTTTCTATAGTAAATTTTGCAAAAATAATTTTTTTACTGTTGCAAATTTTAATTACGCCAGGGATTGCCTTTTCTATAGTAAATTATTCAAAAAATAATTTTTTACTGTCTCAAATTTTAATTACCGAGGGATTGCCTTTTCTATAGTAAATTTTTCTAAAATTCATTTTTTACTGTCTCAAATTTTAATTACGCCAGGGATTTGCCTTTTCTATAGTAAATTATTCAAAAAATTATTTTTTACTGTCTCAAATTTTAATTACGCCAGGGATTGCCTTTTCTATAGTAAATTATTCAAAAAATAATTTTTTACTGTCGCAAATTTTAATTACGCCAGGGATTGCCTTTTCTATAGTAAATTATTCAAAAAATAATTTTTTACTGTCTCAAATTTTAATTACGCCAGGGATTGCATTTTCTATAGTAAATTATTCAAAAAATAATTTTATACTGTCGCAAATTTTTAATTACGCCAGGGATTGCCTTTTCTATAGTAAATTATTCAAAAATTCATTTTTTACTGTCTCAAATATTAAATACGCCAGGGATTGCCTTTTCTATAGTAAATTATTCAAAAATAATTTTTTACTGTGTCAAATTTTAATTACGCCAGAGATTGCCTTTTCTATAGTAAATTTTGCAAAAAATAATTGTTTACTGTCTCAAATTTTAATTACGCCAGGGATTGCCTTTTCTATAGTAAATTATTCAAAAAATAGTTTTTTACTGTCGCAAATTTTAAATACGCCAGGGATTGCCTTTTCTATAGTAAATTTGCAAAAAATAATTTTTTACTGTTGCAAATTTTAATTACGCCAGGGATTGCCTTTTCTATAGTAAATTATTCAAAAAATAATTTTTTACTGTCTCAAATTTTAATTACGCCAGGGATTGCCTTTTCTATAGTACATTTTTCTAAAATTCATTTTTTACTGTCTCAAATTTTAATTACACCAGGGATTGCCTTTTCTATAGTAAATTATTCAAAAAATAATTTTTTACTGTCTCAAATTTTAATTACGCCAGGGATTGCCTTTTCTATAGTAAATTATTCAAAAAATAATTGTTTACAGTCGCAAATTTTAATTACGCCAGGGATTGCCTTTTCTATAGTAAATTATTCAAAAAATAATTTTTTACTGTCTCAAATTTTAACTACGACAGGGATTGCCTTTTCTATAGTAAATTATTCAAAAAATAATTTTATACTGTCGCAAATTTTAATTACGCCAGGGATTGCCTTTTCTATAGTAAATTATTCAAAAATTCATTTTTTACTGTCTCAAATATTAAATACGCCAGGGATTGCCTTTTCTATAGTAAATTATTCAAAAAATAATTTTTTACTGTCGCAAATTTTAATTACGCCAGGGATTGCCTTTTCTATAGTAAATTATTCAAAAAATAATTTTTTACTGTCGCAAATTTTAATTACGCCAGGGATTGCCTTTTCTATAGTAAATTACTCAAAAATTCATTTTTTACTGTCTCAAATTTTAATTACGCCAGGGATTGCCTTTTCTATAGTAAATTTTGCAAAAAATAATTTTTTCTGTCACAAATTTTAATTACGCCAGGGATTGCCTTTTCTATAGTAAATTATTCAAAAAATAATTTTTTACTGTCTCAAATTTTAATTACGCCAGGGATTGCCTTTTCTATAGTAAATTATTCAAAAAATAATTTTATACTGTCGCAAATTTTAATTACGCCAGGGATTGCCTTTTCTATAGTAAATTATTCAAAAATTCATTTTTTACTGTCTCAAATATTAAATACGCCAGGGATTGCCTTTTCTATAGTAAATTTTGCAAAAAATAATTTTTTACTGTCGCAAATTTTAATTACGCCAGGGATTGCCTTTTCTATAGTAAATTATTCAAAAAATAATTTTTTACTGTCGCAAATTTTAATTACGCCAGGGATTGCCTTTTCTATAGTAAATTTTGCAAAAAATAATTGTTTAGTGTTGCAAATTATAATTACGCCAGGGATTGCCTTTTCTATAGTAAATTATTCAAAAATCCATTTTTTATTGTCTCAAATTTTAAATACGCCAGGGATTGCCTTTTCTATAGTAAATTATTCAAAAAATAATTTTTTACTGTCTCAAATTTTAATTACGCCAGGGATTGCCTTTTCTATAGTAAATTATTCAAAAAATAATTTTATACTGTCGCAAATTTTAATTACGCCAGGGATTGCCTTTTCTATAGTAAATTATTCAAAAATTCATTTTTTACTGTCTCAAATTTTAAATACGCCAGGGATTGCCTTTTCTATTGTAAATTATTCAAAAAATAATTTTTTACTGTTGCAAATTTTAAATACGCCAGGGATTGCCTTTCCTATAGTAAATTATTCAAAAAATAATTTTTTCTGTCACAAATTTTAATTACGCCAGGGATTGCCTTTTCTATAGTAAATTATTCAAAAAATAATTTTTTACTGTCTCAAATTTTAATTACGCCAGGGATTGCCTTTTCTATAGTAAATTATTCAAAAAATAATTTTATACTGTCGCAGATTATAATTACGCCAGGGATTGCCTTTTCTATAGTAAATTATTCAAAAATTCATTTTTTACTCTCTCAAATTTTAAATACGCCAGGGATTGCCTTTTCTATAGTAAATTATTCAAAAAATAATTTTTTACTGTCGCAAATTTTAATTACGCCAGGGATTGCCTTTTCTATAGTAAATTATTCAAAAAATAATTTTTTACTGTCGCAAATTTTAATTACGCCAGGGATTGCATTTTCTATAGTAAATTTTGCAAAAAATAATTTTTTCTGTCACAAATTTTAATTACGTCAGGGATTGCCTTTTCTATAGTAAATTTTGCAAAAAATAATTGTTTAGTGTCGCAAATTATAATTACGCCAGAGATTGCCTTTTCTATAGTAAATTATTCAAAAAATAATTTTTTCTGTCACAAATTTTAATTACGCCAGGGATTGCCTTTTCTATAGTAAATTATTCAAAAAATAATTTTTTACTGTCTCAAATTTTAATTACGCCAGGGATTGCCTTTTCTATAGTAAATTATTCAAAAAATAATTTTATACTGTCGCAAATTTTAATTACGCCAGGGATTGCCTTTCCTATAGTAAATTATTCAAAAATTCATTTTTTACTGTCTCAAATTTTAATTACGCCAGGGATTGCCTTTTCTATAGTAAATTTTGCAAAAAATAATTGTTTAGTGTCGCAAATTATAATTACGCCAGGGATTGCCTTTTCTATAGCAAATTTTGCAAAAATTAATTTTTTTACTGTCGCAAATTTTAAATACGCCAGGGATTGCCTTTTCTATAGTAAATTATTCAAAAAATAATTTTATACTGTCTCAAATTTTAATTACGCCAGGGATTGCCTTTTCTATAGTAAATTTTGCAAAAAATAATTGTTTAGTGTCGCAAATTTTAATTACGCCAGGGATTGCCTTTTCTATAGTAAATTATTCAAAAAATAATTTCTTCTGTCGCAAATTTTAATTACGCCAGGGATTGCCTTTTCTATAGTAAATTATTCAAAAAATAATTTTTTACTGTCTCAAATTTTAATTACGCCAGGGATTGCCTTTTCTATAGTAAATTTTGCAAAAAATAATTGTTTAGTGTCGCAAATTTTAATTACGCCAGGGATTGCCTTTTCTATAGTAAATTTTGCAAAAAATAATTGTTTAGTGTAGCAAATTTTAATTACGCCAGGGATTGTACTTTCTATAGTAAATTTTGCAAAAAATAATTTTTTACTGTCTCAAATTTTAATTACGCCAGGGATTGCCTTTTCTATAGTAAATTATTCAAAAAACAATTTTATACTGTCGCAAATTATAATTACGCCAGGGATTGCCTTTTCTATAGTAAATTATTCAAAAAATAATTTTTTCTGTCACAAATTTTAATTACGCCAGGGATTGCCTTTTCTATAGTAAATTATTCAAAAAATAATTTTATACTGTCGCAAATTTTAATTACGCCAGGGATTGCCTTTTCTATAGTAAATTATTCAAAAAATAATTTTTTACTGTCTCAAATTTTAATTACGCCAGGGATTGCCTTTTCTATAGTAAATTTTGCAAAAAATAATTGTTTAGTGTCTCAAATTTTAATTACGCCAGGGATTGCCTTTTCTATAGTAAATTATTCAAAAAATAATTTTTTCTGTCACAAATTTTAATTACGCCAGGGATTGCCTTTTCTATAGTAAATTATTCAAAAAATAATTTTATACTGTCGCAAATTTTAATTACGCCAGGGATTGCCTATTCTATAGTAAATTTTGCAAAAAATAATTGTTTAGTGTCGCAAATTTTAATTACGCCAGGAATTGCCTTTTCTATAGTAAATTATTCAAAAAATAATTTTATACTGTCGCAAATTTTAAATACGCCAGCGATTGCCTTTTCTACAGTAAATTATTCAAAAAATAATTTTTTACTGTCTCAAATTTTAATTACGCCAGGGATTGCCTTTTCTATAGTAAATTATTCAAAAAATAATTTTATACTGTCGCAAATTTTAATTACGCCAGGGATTGCCTTTTCTATAGTAAATTATTCAAAAATTCATTTTTTACTGTCTCAAATTTTAAATACGCCAGGGATTGCCTTTTCTATTGTAAATTATTCAAAAAATAATTTTTTACTGTTGCAAATTTTAAATACGCCAGGGATTGCCTTTCCTATAGTAAATTATTCAAAAAATAATTTTTTCTGTCACAAATTTTAATTACGCCAGGGATTGCCTTTTCTATAGTAAATTATTCAAAAAAAAATTTTTTACTGTCTCAAATTTTAATTACGCCAGGGATTGCCTTTTCTATAGTAAATTATTCAAAAAATAATTTTATACTGTCGCAGATTATAATTACGCCAGGGATTGCCTTTTCTATAGTAAATTATTCAAAAATTCATTTTTTACTCTCTCAAATTTTAAATACGCCAGGGATTGCCTTTTCTATAGTAAATTATTCAAAAAATAATTTTTTACTGTCGCAAATTTTAATTACGCCAGGGATTGCCTTTTCTATAGTAAATTATTCAAAAAATAATTTTTTACTGTCGTAAATTTTAATTACGCCAGGGATTGCATTTTCTATAGTAAATTTTGCAAAAAATAATTTTTTCTGTCACAAATTTTAATTACGTCAGGGATTGCCTATTCTATAGTAAATTTTGCAAAAAATAATTGTTTAGTGTCGCAAATTTTAATTACGCCAGGGATTGCCTTTTCTATAGTAAATTTTGCAAAAAATAATTTTTTCTGTCACAAATTTTAATTACGCAGGGATTGCCTTTTCTATAGTAAATTATTCAAAAAATAATTTTTTACTGTCTCAAATTTTAATTACGCCAGGGATTGCCTTTTCTATAGTAAATTATTCAAAAAATAATTTTATACTGTCGCAAATTTTAATTACGCCAGGGATTGCCTTTTCTATAGTAAATTATTCAAAAATTCATTTTTTACTGTCTCAAATATTAAATACGCCAGGGATTGCCTTTTCTATAGTAAATTTTGCAAAAAATAATTTTTTACTGTCGCAAATTTTAATTACGCCAGGGATTGCCTTTTCTATAGTAAATTATTCAAAAAATTATTTTTTACTGTCGCAAATTTTAATTACGCCAGGGATTGCCTTTTCTATAGTAAATTTTGCAAAAAATAATTGTTTAGTGTTGCAAATTATAATTACGCCAGGGATTGCCTTTTCTATAGTAAATTATTCAAAAATTCATTTTTTATTGTCTCAAATTTTAAATACGCCAGGGATTGCCTTTTCTATAGTAAATTATTCAAAAAATAATTTTTTACTGTCTCAAATTTTAATTACGCCAGGGATTGCCTTTTCTATAGTAAATTATTCAAAAAATAATTTTATACTGTCGCAAATTTTAATTACGCCAGGGATTGCCTTTCCTATAGTAAATTATTCAAAAATTCATTTTTTACTGTCTCAAATTTTAATTACGCCAGGGATTGCCTTTTCTATAGTAAATTTTGCAAAAAATAATTGTTTAGTGTCGCAAATTATAATTACGCCAGGGATTGCCTTTTCTATAGCAAATTTTGCAAAAATTAATTTTTTACTGTCGCAAATTTTAAATACGCCAGGGATTGCCTTTTCTATAGTAAATTATTCAAAAAATAATTTTATACTGTCTCAAATTTTAATTACGCCAGGGATTGCCTTTTCTATAGTAAATTTTGCAAAAAATAATTGTTTAGTGTCGCAAATTTTAATTACGCCAGGGAATGCCTTTTCTATAGTAAATTATTCAAAAAATAATTTCTTCTGTCGCAAATTTTAATTACGCCAGGGATTGCCTTTTCTATAGTAAATTATTCAAAAAATAATTTTATACTGTCGCAAATTTTAATTACGCCAGGGATTGCCTTTTCTATAGTAAATTATTCAAAAAATAATTTTTTACTGTCTCAAATTTTAATTACGCCAGGGATTGCCTTTTCTATAGTAAATTTTGCAAAAAATAATTGTTTAGTGTCTCAAATTTTAATTACGCCAGGGATTGCCTTTTCTATAGTAAATTATTCAAAAAATAATTTTTTCTGTCACAAATTTTAATTACGCCAGGGATTGCCTTTTCTATAGTAAATTATTCAAAAAATAATTTTATACTGTCGCAAATTTTAATTACGCCAGGGATTGCCTATTCTATAGTAAATTTTGCAAAAAATAATTGTTTAGTGTCGCAAATTTTAATTACGCCAGGAATTGCCTTTTCTATAGTAAATTATTCAAAAAATAATTTTATACTGTCGCAAATTTTAAATACGCCAGCGATTGCCTTTTCTATAGTAAATTATTCAAAAAATAATTTTTTACTGTCTCAAATTTTAATTACGCCAGGGATTGCCTTTTCTATAGTAAATTTTGCAAAAAATAATTGTTTAGTGTCGCAAATTTTAATTACGCCAGGGATTGCCTTTTCGGTAGTAAATTATTCAAAAATTCATTTTTTACTGTCGCAAATTTTAATTACGCCAGGGATTGCCTTTTCTATAGTAAATTTTGCCAAAAATAATTTTTTACTGTCGCAAATTTTAATTACGCCAGGGATTGCCTTTTCTATAGTAAATTATTCAAAAATTCATTTTTTACTGTCTCAAATTTTAATTACGCCAGGGATTGCCTTTTCTATAGTAAATTATTCAAAAATTCATTTTTTACTGTCTCAAATTTTAATTACGCCAGGGATTGCCTTTTTTATAGTAAATTATTCAAAAATTAATTTTTTTCTGTCGCAAATTTTAATTACGCCAGGGATTGCCTTTTCTATAGTAAATTATTCAAAAATTAATTTTTTACTGTCTCAAATTTTAATTACGCCAAGGATTGCCTTTTCTATAGTAAATTTTGCAAAAATTAATTGTTTAGTGTCGCAAATTTTAATTACGCCAGGGATTGCCTTTTCTATAGTAAATTTTGCAAAAAATAATTGTTTAGTGTCTCAAATTTTAATTACGCCACGGATTACCTTTTCTATAGTAAATTATTCAAAAATTCATTTTTTACTGTCTCAAATTTTAATTACGCCAGGGATTGCCTTTTCTATAGTAAATTTTTCAAAAATTAATTTTTTTCTGTCGCAAATTTTAATTATGCCAGGGATTGCCTTTTCTATAGTAAATTATTCAAAAAATAATTTTTTACTGTCGCAAATTTTAATTACCCCAGGGATTGCCTTTTCTATAGTAAATTATTCAAAAAATCATTTTTTACTGTCTCAAATTTTAATTACGCCAGGGATTGCCTTTTCTATAGTAAATTTTGCAAAAAATAATTTTTTACTGTCGCAAATTTTAATTACGCCAGGGATTGCCTTTTCTATAGTAAATTATTCAAAAATTTATTTCTTACTGTCTCAAATTTTAATTACGCCAGGGATTGCCGTTTCTATAGTAAATTATTCAAAAATTCATTTTTTACTGTCTCAAATTTTAATTACGCCAGGGATTGCCTTTTCTATAGTAAATTATTCAAAAATTCATTTTTTACTGTCTCAAATTTTAATTACGCCAGGGATTGCCTTTTCTATAGTAAATTATTCAAAAATTCATTTTTTACTGTCTCAAATTTTAATTACGCCAGGGATTGCCTTTTCTATAGTAAATTATTCAAAAATTCATTTTTTACTGTCTCAAATTTTAATTACGCCAGGGATTGCTTTTTCTATAGTAAATTTTGCAAAAAATAATTGTTTAGTGTCGCAAATTTTAATTACGCCAGGGATTGCCTTTTCTATAGTAAATTATTCAAAAATTAATTTTTTTCTGTCGCAAATTTGAATTACGCCAGGGATTGCCTTTTCTATAGTAAATTATTCAAAAATTCATTTTTTACTGTCGCAAATTTTAATTACGCCAGGGATTGTCATTTCTATAGTAAATTATTCAAAAATTCATTTTTTACTGTCTCAAATTTTAATTACGCCAGGGATTGCCTTTTCTATAGTAAATTATTCAAAAAATAATTTTTTACTGTCTCAAATTTTAATTACGCCAGGGATTGCCTTTTCTATAGTAAATTATTCAAAAAATAATTTTATACTGTCGCAAATTATAATTACGCCAGGGATTGCCTTTTCTATAGTAAATTATTCAAAAATTCATTTTTTACTGTCTCAAATTTTAATTACGCCAGGGATTGCCTTTTTTATAGTAAATTATTCAAAAATTAATTTTTTTTCTGTCGCAAATTTTAATTACGCCAGGGATTGCCTTTTCTATAGTAAATTATTCAAAAATTCATTTTTTACTGTCTCAAATTTTAATTACGCCAGGGATTGCCTTTTCTATAGTAAATTTTGCAAAAAATAATTGTTTAGTGTCGCAAATTTTAATTACGCCAGGGATTGCCTTTTCTATAGTAAATTTTGCAAAAAATAATTGTTTAGTGTCTCAAATTTTAATTACGCCACGGATTACCTTTTTCTATAGTAAATTATTCAAAAATTCATTTTTTACTGTCTCAAATTTTAATTACGCCAGGGATTGCCTTTTCTATAGTAAATTTTTCAAAAATTAATTTTTTTCTGTCGCAAATTTTAATTACGCCAGGGACTGCCTTTTCTATAGTAAATTATTCAAAAAATAATTTTTTACTGTCGCAAATTTTAATTACGCCAGGGATTGCCTTTTCTATAGTAAATTATTCAAAAAATCATTTTTTACTGTCTCAAATTTTAATTACGCCAGGGATTGCCTTTTCTATAGTAAATTTTGCAAAAAATAATTTTTTACTGTCGCAAATTTTAATTACGCCAGGGATTGCCTTTTCTATAGTAAATTATTCAAAAATTTATTTCTTACTGTCTCAAATTTTAATTACGCCAGGGATTGCCGTTTCTATAGTAAATTATTCAAAAATTCATTTTTTACTGTCTCAAATTTTAATTACGCCAGGGATTGCCTTTTCTATAGTAAATTATTCAAAAATTCATTTTTTACTGTCTCAAATTTTAATTACGCCAGGGATTGCCTTTTCTATAGTAAATTATTCAAAAATTCATTTTTTACTGTCTCAAATTTTAATTACGCCAGGGATTGCCTTTTCTATAGTAAATTATTCAAAAATTCATTTTTTACTGTCTCAAATTTTAATTACGCCAGGGATTGCTTTTTCTATAGTAAATTTTGCAAAAAATAATTGTTTAGTGTCGCAAATTTTAATTACGCCAGGGATTGCCTTTTCTATAGTAAATTATTCAAAAATTAATTTTTTTCTGTCGCAAATTTGAATTACGCCAGGGATTGCCTTTTCTATAGTAAATTATTCAAAAATTCTTTTTTTACTGTCTCAAATTTTAATTACGCCAGGGATTGCCTTTTCTATAGTAAATTATTCAAAAATTCATTTTTTACCGTCTCAAATTTTAATTACGCCAGGGATTGCCTTTTCTATAGTAAATTATTCAAAAAATAATTTTTTACTGTCGCAAATTTTAATTACGCCAGGGATTGCCTTTTCTATATTAAATTTTGCAAAAAATAATTTTTTACTGTTGCAAATTTTAAATACGCCAGGGATTGCCTTTTCTATAGTAACTTATTCAAAAAATAATTTTTTCTGTCACAAATTTTAATTACGCCAGGGATTGCCTTTTCTATAGTAAATTATTCAAAAAATAATTTTTTACTGTCTCAAATTTTAATTACGCCAGGGATTGCCTTTTCTATAGTAAATTATTCAAAAAATAATTTTATACTGTCGCAAATTATAATTACGCCAGGGATTGCCTTTTCTATAGTAAATTATTCAAAAAATAATTTTTCCTGTCACAAATTTTAATTACGCCAGGGATTGCCTTTTCTATAGTAAATTATTCAAAAAATAATTTTATACTGTCGCAAATTTTAATTACGCCAGGGATTGCCTTTTCTATAGTAAATTATTCAAAAAATAATTTTTTACTGTCTCAAATTTTAATTACGCCAGGGATTGCCTTTTCTATAGTAAATTTTGCAAAAAATAATTGTTTAGTGTCTCAAATTTTAATTACGCCAGGGATTGCCTTTTCTATAGTAAATTATTCAAAAAATAATTTTTTCTGTCACAAATTTTAATATACGCCTGGGATTGCCTTTTCTATAGTAAATTATTCAAAAAATAATTTTATACTGTCGCAAATTTTAATTACGCAGGGATTGCCTTTTCTATAGTAAATTTTGCAAAAAATAATTGTTTAGTGTCGCAAATTTTAATTACGCCAGGGATTGCCTTTTCTATAGTAAATTATTCAAAAATTCCATTTTTAACCGTCTCAAATTTTAATTACGCCAGGGATTGCCTTTTCTATAGTAAATTATTCAAAAAATAATTTTTTACTGTCGCAAATTTTAATTACGCCAGGGATTGCCTTTTCTATATTAAATTTTGCAAAAAATAATTTTTTTACTGTTGCAAATTTTAAATACGCCAGGATTGCCTTTTCTATAGTAACTTATTCAAAAAATAATTTTTTCTGTCACAAATTTTAATTACGCCAGGGATTGCCTTTTCTATAGTAAATTATTCAAAAAATAATTTTTTACTGTCTCAAATTTTAATTACGCCAGGGATTGCCTTTTCTATAGTAAATTATTCAAAAAAATAATTTTATACTGTCGCAAATTATAATTACGCCAGGGATTGCCTTTTCTATAGTAAATTATTCAAAAAAATAATTTTTCCTGTCACAAATTTTAATTACGCCAGGGATTGCCTTTTCTATAGTAAATTATTCAAAAAATAATTTTATACTGTCGCAAATTTTAATTACGCCAGGGATTGCCTTTTCTATAGTAAATTATTCAAAAAATAATTTTTTACTGTCTCAAATTTTAATTATGCCAGGGATTGCCTTTTCTATAGTAAATTTTGCAAAAAATAATTGTTTAGTGTCTCAAATTTTAATTACGCCAGGGATTGCCTTTTCTATATAGTAAATTATTCAAAAATAATTTTTTCTGTCACAAATTTTAATTACGCCTGGGATTGCCTTTTCTATAGTAAATTAATCAAAAAATAATTTTATACTGTCGCAAATTTTAATTACGCCAGGGATTGCCTTTTCTATAGTAAATTTTGCAAAAAATAATTGTTTAGTGTCGCAAATTTAATTACGCCAGGGATTGCCTTTTCTATAGTAAAATTATTCAAAAAATAATTTTATACTGTCGCAAATTTTAAATACGCCAGAGATTGCCTTTTTCTATAGTAAATTATTCAAAAAATAATTTTTTACTGTCTCAAATTTTAATTAACGCCAGGGATTGCCTTTTCTATAGTAAATTATTCAAAAATTCATTTTTTACCGTCTCAAATTTTAATTACGCCAGGGATTGCCTTTTCTATAGTAAATTATTCAAAAAATAATTTTTCCTGTCACAAATTTTAATTACGCCAGGGATTGCCTTTTCTATAGTAAATTATTCAAAAAATAATTTTATACTGTCGCAAATTTTAATTACGCCAGGGATTGCCTTTTCTATAGTAAATTATTCAAAAAATAATTTTTTACTGTCGCAAATTTTAATTACGCCAGGGATTGCCTTTTCTATATTAAATTTTGCAAAAAATAATTTTTTACTGTTGCAAATTTTAAATACGCCAGGGATTGCCTTTTCTATAGTAACTTATTCAAAAAATAATTTTTTCTGTCACAAATTTTAATTACGCCAGGGATTGCCTTTTCTATAGTAAATTATTCAAAAAATAATTTTTTTACTGTCTCAAATTTTAATTACGCCAGGGATGCCTTTTCTATAGTAAATTTTGCAAAAATAATTGTTTAGTGTCTCAAATTTTAATTACGCCAGGGATTGCCTTTTCTATAGTAAATTATTCAAAAAATTAATTTTTTTCTGTCACAAATTTTAATTACGCCTGGGATTGCCTTTTCTATAGTAAATTATTCAAAAAATAATTTTATACTGTCGCAAATTTTAATTACGCCAGGGATTGCCTTTTCTATAGTAAATTTTGCAAAAAATAATTGTTTAGTGTCGCAAATTTTAATTACGCCAGGGATTGCCTTTTCTATAGTAAATTATTCAAAAAATAATTTTATACTGTCGCAAATTTTAAATACGCCAGAGATTGCCTTTCCTATAGTAAATTATTCAAAAAATAATATTCAAAAAATAATTTTTTACTGTCTCAAATTTTAATTACGCCAAGGATTGCCTTTTCTATAGTAAATTTTGCAAAAAATAATTGTTTAGTGTCGCAAATTTTAATTACGCCAGGGATTGCCTTTTCTATAGTAAATTATTCAAAAATTCATTTTTTACTGTCGCAAATTTTAATTACGCCAGGGATTGCCTTTTCTATAGTAAATTTTGGCAAAAATAATTTTTTACTGTCGCAAATTTTAATTACGCCAGGGATTGCCTTTTCTATAGTAAATTATTCAAAAATTCATTTTTTACTGTCTCAAATTTTAATTACGCCAGGGATTGCCTTTTCTATAGTAAATTATTCAAAAAATAATTTTATACTGTCGCAAATTATAATTACGCCAGGGATTGCCTTTTCTTTAGTAAATTATTCAAAAATTCATTTTTTACTGTCTCAAATTTTAATTACGCCAGGGATTGCCTTTTCTATAGTAAATTTTGCAAAAATTCATTTTTTACTGTCTCAAATTTTAATTACGCCAGGGATTGCCTTTTCTATAGTAAATTTTTCAAAAATTAATTTTTTTCTGTCGCAAATTTTAATTACGCCAGGGATTGCCTTTTCTATAGTAAATTATTCAAAAAATAATTTTTTACTGTCGCAAATTTTAATTACGCCAGGGATTGCCTTTTCTATAATAAATTATTCAAAAAATCATTTTTTACTGTCTCAAATTTTAATTACGCCAGGGATTGCCTTTTCTATAGTAAATTTTGCAAAAAATAATATTTTACTCTCGCAAATTTTAATTACGCCAGGGATTGCCTTTTCTATAGTAAATTATTCAAAAATTCATTTTTTACTGTCTCAAATTTTAATTACGCCAGGGATTACCGTTTCTATAGTAAATTATTCAAAAATTCATTTTTTACTGTCTCAAATTTTAATTACGCCAGGGATTGCCTTTTCTATAGCAAATTATTCAAAAATTCATTTTTTACTGTCTCAAATTTTAATTACGCCAGGGATTGCCTTTTCTATAGTAAATTATTCAAAATTTCATTTTTTACTGTCTCAAATTTTAATTACGCCAGGGATTGCCTTTTCTATAGTAAATTATTCAAAAATTCATTTTTTACTGTCTCAAATTTTAATTACGCCAGGGATTGCCTTTTCTATAGTAAATTTTGCAAAAAATAATTGTTTAGTGTCGCAAATTTTAATTACGCCAGGGATTGCCTTTTCTATAGTAAATTATTCAAAAATTCATTTTTTACTGTCTCAAATTTTAATTACGCCAGGGATTGCCTTTTCTATAGTAAATTATTCAAAAAATAATTTTTTACTGTCGCAAATTTTAATTACGCCAGGGATTGCCTTTTCTATAGTAAATTTTGCAAAAAATAATTTTTTACTGTTGCAAATTTTAAATACGCCAGGGATTGCCTTTTCTATAGCAAAGTATTCAAAAATTCATTTTTTACTGTCTCAAATTTTAATTACGCCAGGGATTGCCTTTTCTATAGTAAATTTTGCAAAAAGTAATTGTTTGGTGTCGCATATTTTAATTACGCCAGGGATTGCCTTTTCTATAGTAAATTATTCAAAAATTAATTTTTTTCTGTCGCAAATTTTAATTACGCCAGGGATTGCCTTTTCTATAGTAAATTATTCAAAAATTCATTTTTTACTGTCTCAAATTTTAATTACGCCAGGGATTGCCTTTTCTATAGTAAATTATTCAAAAATTCATTTTTTACTGTCTCAAATTTTAATTACGCCAGGATTGCCTTTTCTATAGTAAATTATTCAAAAAATAATTTTTTACTGTCGCAAATTTTAATTACGCCAGGGATTGCCTTTTCTATAGTAAATTTTGCAAAAAATAATTTTTTACTTTTGCAAATTTCAAATACGCAGGGATTGCCTTTTCTATAGCAAATTATTCAAAAATTCATTTTTTACTGTCCCAAATTTTAATTACGCCAGGGATTGCCTTTTCTATAGTAAATTGTGCAAAAAATAATTGTTTGGTGTCGCATATTTTAATTACGCCAGGGATTGCCTTTTCTATAGTAAATTATTCAAAAAATAATTTTTTCTGTCACAAATTTTAATTACGCCAGGGATTGCCTTTTCTATAGTAAATTATTAAAAATTCATTTTTTACTGTCTCAAATTATAATTACGCAAGAGATTGCCTTTTCTATAGTAAATTATTCAAAAATTCATTTTTAACTGTCTCAAATTTTAATTACGCCAGGGATTGCCTTTTCTATAGTAAATTATTCAAAAAATAATTTTTTACTGTCTCAAATTTCAAATACGCCAGGGATTGCCTTTTCTATAGCAAATTATTCAAAAATTCATTTTTTACTGTCCCAAATTTTAATTACGCCAGGGATTGCCTTTTCTATAGTAAATTGTGCAAAAAATAATTGTTTGGTGTCGCATATTTTAATTACGCCAGGGATTGCCTTTTCTATAGTAAATTATTCAAAAAATAATTTTTTCTGTCACAAATTTTAATTACGCCAGGGATTGCCTTTTCTATAGTAAATTATTAAAATTCATTTTTTACTGTCTCAAATTATAATTACGCAAGAGATTGCCTTTTCTATAGTAAATTATTCAAAAATTCATTTTTAACTGTCTCAAATTTTAATTACGCCAGGGATTGCCTTTTCTATAGTAAATTATTCAAAAAATAATTTTTTACTGTCTCAAATTTTAATTACGCCAGGGATTGCCTTTTCTATAGTAAATTATTCAAAAAATAATTTTATACTGTCGCAAATTATAATTACGCCAGGGATTGCCTTTTCTATAGTAAATTATTCAAAAAATAATTTTTCCTGTCACAAATTTTAATTACGCCAGGGATTGCCTTTTCTATAGTAAATTATTCAAAAAATAATTTTATACTGTCGCAAATTTTAATTACGCCAGGGATTGCCTTTTCTATAGTAAATTATTCAAAAAATAATTTTTTACTGTCTCAAATTTTAATTACGCCAGGGATTGCCTTTTCTATAGTAAATTTTGCAAAAAATAATTGTTTAATGTCTCAAATTTTAATTACGCCAGGGATTGCCTTTTCTATAGTAAATTATTCAAAAAATAATTTTTTCTGTCACAAATTTTAATTACGCCTGGGATTGCCTTTTCTATAGTAAATTATTCAAAAAATAATTTTATACTGTCGCAAATTTTAATTACGCCAGGGATTGCCTTTTCTATAGTAAATTTTGAAAAAAAATAATTGTTTAGTGTCGCAAATTTTAATTACGCCAGGGATTGCCTTTTCTATAGTAAATTATTCAAAAAATAATTTTATACTGTCGCAAATTTTAAATACGCCAGGGATTGCCTTTTCTATAGTAAATTAATCAAAAAATAATTTTTTACTGTCTCAAATTTTAATTACGCCAGGGATTGCCTTTTCTATAGTAAATTTTGCAAAAAATAATTGTTTAGTGTCGCAAATTTTAATTACGCCAAGGATTGCCTTTTCTATAGTAAATTATTCAAAATTCATTTTTTACTGTCGCAAATTTTAATTACGCCAGGGATTGCCTTTTCTATAGTAAATTTTGCCAAAAATAATTTTTTACTGTCGCAAATTTTAATTACGCCAGGGATTGCCTTTTCTATAGTAAATTATTCAAAAATTCATTTTTTACTGTCTCAAATTTTAATTACGCCAGGGATTGCCTTTTCTATAGTAAATTATTCAAAATTCATTTTTTACTGTCTCAAATTTTAATTACGCCACGGATTGCCTTTTCTATAGTAAATTATTCAAAAATTCATTTTTTACTGTCTCAAATTTTAATTACGCCAGGGATTGCCTTTTTTATAGTAAATTATTCAAAAATTAATTTTTTTCTGTCGCAAATTTTAATTACGCCAGGGATTGCCTTTTCTATAGTAAATTATTCAAAAATTCATTTTTTACTGTCTCAAATTTTAATTACGCCAGGGATTGCCTTTTCTATAGTAAATTTTGCAAAAAATAATTGTTTAGTGTCGCAAATTTTAATTACGCCAAGGATTGCCTTTTCTATAGTAAATTTTGCAAAAATTCATTTTTTAGTGTCTCAAATTTTAATTACGCCACGGATTACCTTTTCTATAGTAAATTATTCAAAAATTCATTTTTTACTGTCTCAAATTTTAATTACGCCAGGGATTGCCTTTTCTATAGTAAATTTTTCAAAAATTAATTTTTTTCTGTCGCAAATTTTAATTACGCCAGGGATTGCCTTTTCTATAATAAATTATTCAAAAAATCATTTTTTACTGTCTCAAATTTTAATTACGCCAGGGATTGCCTTTTCTATAGTAAATTTTGCAAAAAATAATATTTTACTGTCGCAAATTTTAATTACGCCAGGGATTGCCTTTTCTATAGTAAATTATTCAAAAATTCATTTTTTACTGTCTCAAATTTTAATTACGCCAGGGATTACCGTTTCTATAGTAAATTATTCAAAAATTCATTTTTTACTGTCTCAAATTTTAATTACGCCAGGGATTGCCTTTTCTATAGCAAATTATTCAAAAATTCATTTTTTACTGTCTCAAATTTTAATTACGCCAGGGATTGCCTTTTCTATAGTAAATTATTCAAAAATTCATTTTTTACTGTCTCAAATTTTAATTACGCCAGGGATTGCCTTTTCTATAGTAAATTATTCAAAAATTCATTTTTTACTGTCTCAAATTTTAATTACGCCAGGGATTGCCTTTTCTATAGTAAATTTTGCAAAAAATAATTGTTTAGTGTCGCAAATTTTAATTACGCCAGGGATTGCCTTTTCTATAGTAAATTATTCAAAAATTAATTTTTTTCTGTCGCAAATTTTAATTACGCCAGGGATTGCCTTTTCTATAGTAAATTATTCAAAAATTCATTTTTTACTGTCTCAAATTTTAATTACGCCAGGGATTGCCTTTTCTATAGTAAATTATTCAAAAATTCATTTTTTACTGTCTCAAATTTTAATTACGCCAGGGATTGCCTTTTCTATAGTAAATTATTCAAAAAATAATTTTTTACTGTCGCAAATTTTAATTACGCCAGGGATTGCCTTTTCTATAGTAAATTTTGCAAAAAATAATTTTTTACTGTTGCAAATTTTAAATACGCCAGGGATTGCCTTTTCTATAGCAAATTATTCAAAAATTCATTTTTTACTGTCTCAAATTTTAATTACGCCAGGGATTGCCTTTTCTATAGTAAATTTTGCAAAAAGTAATTGTTTGGTGTCGCATATTTTAATTACGCCAGGGATTGCCTTTTCTATAGTAAATTATTCAAAAATTAATTTTTTTCTGTCGCAAATTTTAATTACGCCAGGGATTGCCTTTTCTATAGTAAATTATTCAAAAATTCATTTTTTACTGTCTCAAATTTTAATTACGCCAGGGATTGCCTTTTCTATAGTAAATTATTCAAAAATTCATTTTTTACTGTCTCAAATTTTAATTACGCCAGGGATTGCCTTTTCTATAGTAAATTATTCAAAAAATAATTTTTTACTGTCGCAAATTTTAATTACGCCAGGGATTGCCTTTTCTATAGTAAATTTTGCAAAAAATAATTTTTTACTGTTGCAAATTTCAAATACGCCAGGGATTGCCTTTTCTATAGCAAATTATTCAAAAATTCATTTTTTACTGTCCCAAATTTTAATTACGCCAGGGATTGCCTTTTCTGTAGTAAATTGTGCAAAAAATAATTGTTTGGTGTCGCATATTTTAATTACGCCAGGGATTGCCTTTTCTATAGTAAATTATTCAAAAAATAATTTTTTCTGTCACAAATTTTAATTACGCCAGGGATTGCCTTTTCTATAGTAAATTATTAAAAATTCATTTTTTACTGTCTCAAATTATAATTACGCAAGAGATTGCCTTTTCTATAGTAAATTATTCAAAAATTCATTTTTAACTGTCTCAAATTTTAATTAAGCCAGGGATTGCCTTTTCTATAGTAAATTATTCAAAAAATAATTTTTTACTTTCTCAAATTTTAATTACGCCAGGGATTGCCTTTTCTATAGTAAATTATTCAAAAAATAATTTTATACTGTCGCAAATTATAATTACGCCAGGGATTGCCTTTTCTATAGTAAATTATTCAAAAAATAATTTTTCCTGTCACAAATTTTAATTACGCCAGGGATTGCCTTTTCTATAGTAAATTATTCAAAAAATAATTTTATACTGTCGCAAATTTTAATTACGCCAGGGATTGCCTTTTCTATAGTAAATTATTCAAAAATAATTTTTTACTGTCTCAAATTTTAATTACGCCAGGGATTGCCTTTTCTATAGTAAATTTTGCAAAAAATAATTGTTTAATGTCTCAAATTTTAATTACGCCAGGGATTGCCTTTTCTATAGTAAATTATTCAAAAAATAATTTTTTCTGTCACAAATTTTAATTACGCCTGGGATTGCCTTTTCTATAGTAAATTATTCAAAAAATAATTTTATACTGTCGCAAATTTTAATTACGCCAGGGATTGCCTTTTCTATAGTAAATTTTGCAAAAAATAATTGTTTAGTGTCGCAAATTTTAATTACGCCAGGGATTGCCTTTTCTATAGTAAATTATTTAAAAAATAATTTTATACTGTCGCAAATTTTAAATACGCCAGGGATTGCCTTTTCTATAGTAAATTATTCAAAAAATAATTTTTTACTGTCTCAAATTTTAATTACGCCAGGGATTGCCTTTTCTATAGTAAATTTTGCAAAAAATAATTGTTTAGTGTCGCAAATTTTAATTACGCCAGGGATTGCCTTTTCTATAGTAAATTATTCAAAAATTCATTTTTTACTGTCGCAAATTTTAATTACGCCAGGGATTGCCTTTTCTATAGTAAATTTTGCCAAAATAATTTTTTACTGTCGCAAATTTTAATTACGCCAGGGATTGCCTTTTCTATAGTAAATTATTCAAAAATTCATTTTTTACTGTCTCAAATTTTAATTACGCCAGGGATTGCCTTTTCTATAGTAAATTATTCAAAAAATAATTTTATACTGTCGCAAATTATAATTACGCCAGGGATTGCCTTTTCTATAGTAAATTATTCAAAAATTCATTTTTTACTGTCTCAAATTTTAATTACGCCAGGGATTGCCTTTTTTATAGTAAATTATTCAAAAATTAATTTTTTTCTGTCGCAAATTTTAATTACGCCAGGGATTGCCTTTTCTATGGTAAATTATTCAAAAATTCATTTTTTACTGACTCAAATTTTAATTACGCCAGAGATTGCCTTTTCTATAGTAAATTTTGCAAAAAATAATTGTTTAGTGTCGCAAATTTTAATTACGCCAGGGATTGCCTTTTCTATAGTAAATTTTGCAAAAAATAATTGTTTAGTGTCTCAAATTTTAATTACGCCACGGATTACCTTTTCTATAGTAAATTATTCAAAAATTCATTTTTTACTGCCTCAAATTTTAATTACGCCAGGATTGCCTTTTCTATAGTAAATTATTCAAAAAATAATTTTTTACTGTCTCAAATTTTAATTACGCCAGGGATTGCCTTTTCTATAGTATATTATTCAAAAATAATTTTATACTGTCGCAAATTATAATTACGCCAGGGATTGCCTTTTCTATAGTAAATTATTCAAAAAATAATTTTTCCTGTCACAAATTTTAATTACGCCAGGGATTACCTTTTCTATAGTAAATTATTCAAAAAATAATTTTATACTGTCGCAAATTTTAATTACGCCAGGGATTGCCTTTTCTATAGTAAATTATTCAAAAAATAATTTTTTACTGTCTCAAATTTTAATTACGCCAGGGATTGCCTTTTCTATAGTAAATTTTGCAAAAAATAATTGTTTAGTGTCTCAAATTTTAATTACGCCAGGGATTGCCTTTTCTATAGTAAATTATTCAAAAAATAATTTTTTCTGTCACAAATTTTAATTACGCCTGGGATTGCCTTTTCTATAGTAAATTATTCAAAAAATAATTTTATACTGTCGCAAATTTTAATTACGCCAGGGATTGCCTTTTCTATAGTAAATTTTGCAAAAAATAATTGTTTAGTGTCGCAAATTTTAATTACGCCAGGGATTGCCTTTTCTATAGTAAATTATTCAAAAAATAATTTTATACTGTCGCAAATTTTAAATACGCCAGGGATTGCCTTTTCTATAGTAAATTATTCAAAAAATAATTTTTTACTGTCTCAAATTTTAATTACGCCAGGGATTGCCTTTTCTATAGTAAATTTTGCAAAAAATAATTGTTTAGTGTCGCAAATTTTAATTACGCCAGGGATTGCCTTTTCTATAGTAAATTATTCAAAAAATAATTTTATACTGTCGCAAATTTTAAATACGCCAGGGATTGCCTTTTCTATAGTAAATTATTCAAAAATTAATTTTTTTCTGTCGCAAATTTTAATTACGCCAGGGATTGCCTTTTCTATAGTAAATTATTCAAAAATTCATTTTTTACTGTCTCAAATTTTAATTACGCCAGGGATTGCCTTTTCTATAGTAAATTATTCAAAAATTCATTTTTTACTGTCTCAAATTTTAATTACGCCAGGGATTGCCTTTTCTATAGTAAATTATTCAAAAAATAATTTTTTACTGTCGCAAATTTTAATTACGCCAGGGATTGCCTTTTCTATAGTAAATTTTGCAAAAAATAATTTTTTACTGTTGCAAATTTTAAATACGCCAGTGATTGCCTTTTCTATAGCAAATTATTCAAAAATTCATTTTTTACAGTCTCAAATTTTAATTACGCCAGGGATTGCCCTTTCTATAGTAAATTTTGCAAAAAATAATTGTTTGGTGTCGCATATTTTAATTACGCCAGGGATTGCCTTTTCTATAGTAAATTATTCAAAAAATAATTTTTTCTGTCACAAATTTTAATTACGCCAGGGATTGCCTTTTCTATAGTAAATTATTAAAAATTCATTTTTTTACTGTCTCAAATTATAATTACGCAAGAGATTGCCTTTTCTATAGTAAATTATTCAAAAATTCATTTTTAACTGTCTCAAATTTTAATTACGCCAGGGATTGCCTTTTCTATAGTAAATTATTCAAAAAATAATTTTTTACTGTCGCAAATTTTAATTACGCCAGGGATTGCCTTTTCTATAGTAAATTTTGCAAAAAATAATTTTTTACTGTCGAAAATTTTAATTACGCCAGGGATTGCCTTTTCTATAGTAAATTATTCAAAATTCATTTTTTACTGTCTCAAATTTTAATTTCGCCAGGGATTGCCTTTTCTATAGTAAATTATTCAAAAATTCATTTTTTACTGTCTCAAATTTTAATTACGCCAGGGATTGCCTTTTCTATAGTAAATTATTCAAAAAATAATTGTTTATTGTCGCAAATTTTAATTACGCCAGGGATTGCCTTTTCTATAGTAAATTTTGCAAAAAATAATTTTTTACTGTTGAAAATTTTAAATACGCCAGGGATTGCCTTTTCTATAGCAAATTATTCAAAAATTCATTTTTTACTGTCTCAAATTTTAATTACGCCAGGGATTGCCTTTTCTATAGTAAATTTTGCAAAAAATAATTGTTTGGTGTCGCATATTTTAATTGCGCCAGGGATTGCCTTTTCTATAGTAAATTATTGAAAAAATAATTTTTTCTGTCACAAATTTTAATTACGCCAGGGATTGCCTTTTCTATAGTAAATTATTAAAAATTCATTTTTTACTGTCTCAAATTATAATTACGCAAGAGATTGCCTTTTCTATAGTAAATTATTCAAAAATTCATTTTTAACTGTCTCAAATTTTAATTACGCCAGGGATTGCCTTTTCTATAGTAAATTATTCAAAAAATAATTTTTTACTGTCGCAAATTTTAATTACGCCAGGGATTGCCTTTTCTATAGTAAATTTTGCAAAAAATAATTTTTTACTGTTGCAAATTTTAAATACGCCAGGGATTGCCTTTTCTATAGTAAATTATTCAAAAATTCATTTTTTACTGTCTCAAATTTTAATTACGCCAGGGATTGCCTTTTCTATAGTAAATTTTGCAAAAAATAATTGTTTAGTGTCGCAAATTTTAATTACGCCAAGGATTGCCTTTTCTATAGTAAATTATTCAAAAATTCATTTTTTACTGTCTCAAATTTTAATTACGCCAGGGATTGCCTTTTCTATAGTAAATTTTGCAAAAATTAATTTTTTACTGTCGCAAATTTTAAATACGCCACGGATTGCCTTTTCTATAGTAAATTATTCAAAAAATAATTTTTTACTGTTGCAAATTTTAATTACGCCAGGGATTGCCTTTTCTATAGTAAATTTTGCAAAAATTAATTTTTTACTGTCGCAAATTTTAATTACGCTAGGGATTACCTTTTCTATAGTAAATTTTGCAAAAATTAATTTTTTACTGTCTCAAATTTTAATTACGCCAGGGATTGCCTTTTTTATAGTAAATTATTCAAAAATTCATTTTTTACTGTCTCAAATTTTAATTACGCCAGGGATTGCCTTTTCTATAGTAAATTATTCAAAAATTCATTGTTTACTGTCTCAAATTTTAATTACGCCAGGGATTGCCTTTTCTATAGTAAATTTTGCAAAAAATAATTTTTTACTGTTGCAAATTTTAAATACGCCAGGGATTGCCTTTTCTATAGCAAATTATTCAAAAATTCATTTTTTACTGTCTCAAATTTTAATTACGCCAGGGATTACCTTTTCTATAGTAAATTTTGCAAAAAATAATTGTTTGGTGTCGCATAAGTTAATTACGCCAGGGATTGCCTTTTCTATAGTAAATTATTCAAAAAATAATTTTTTTCTGTCACAAATTTTAATTACGCCAGGGATTGCCTTTTCTATAGTAAATTATTAAAAATTCATTTTTTACTGTCTCAAATTATAATTACGCAAGAGATTGCCTTTTCTATAGTAAATTATTCAAAAATTCATTTTTAACTGTCTCAAATTTTAATTACGCCTTGGATTGCCTTTTCTATAGTAAATTATTCAAAAAATAATTTTTTATTGTCGCAAATTTTAATTACGCAAGGGATTGCCTTTTCTATAGTAAATTTTGCAAAAAATAATTTTTTACTGTTGCAAATTTTAAATACGCCAGGGATTGCCTTTTCTATAGTAAATTATTCAAAAATTCATTTTTTACTGTCTCAAATTTTAATTACGCCAGGGATTGCCTTTTCTATAGTAAATTTTGCAAAAAATAATTGTTTAGTGTCGCAAATTTTAATTACGCCAAGGATTGCCTTTTCTATAGTAAATTATTCAAAAATTCATTTTTTACTGTCTCAAATTTTAATTACGCCAGGGATTGCCTTTTCTATAGTAAATTTTGCAAAAATTAATTTTTTACTGTCCCAAATTTTAAATACGCCACGGATTGCCTTTTCTATAGTAAATTATTCAAAAAATAATTTTTTACTGTTGCAAATTTTAATTACGCCAGGGATTGCCTTTTCTATAGTAAATTTTGCAAAAATTAATTTTTTACTGTCGCAAATTTTAATTACGCCAGGGATTACCTTTTCTATAGTAAATTTTGCAAAAATTAATTTTTTACTGTTTCAAATTTTAATTACGCCAGGAATTGCCTTTTTTATAGTAAATTATTCAAAAATTCATTTTTTACTGTCTCAAATTTTAATTACGCCAGGGATTGCCTTTTCTATAGTAAATTATTCAAAAATTCATTGTTTACTGTCTCAAATTTTAATTACGCCAGGGATTGCCTTTTCTATAGTAAATTATTCAAAAAATAATTTTTTACTGCCGCAAATTATAATTAGGCCAGGGATTGCCTTTTCTATAGTAAATTATTCAAAAATTAATTTTTTTCTGTTGCAAATTATAATTACGCCAGGGATTGCCTTTTCTATAGTAAATTATTCAAAAAATAATTGTTTAGTGTCGCAAATTATAATTACGCCAGGGATTGCCTTTTCTATAGTAAATTATTCAAAAAATAATTTTTTAGTGTCGCAAATTTTAATTACGCCAGGGATTGCCTTTTCTATAGTAAATTTTGCAAAAAATAATTTTTTACTGTCGCAAATTTTAATTACGCCAGGGATTGCCTTTTCTATAGTAAATTATTCAAAAAATAATTTTTTAGTGTCGCAAATTTTAATTACGCCAGGGATTGCCTTTTCTATAGTAAATTATTCAAAAATTCATTTTTTACTGTCTCAAATTTTAATTACGCCAGGGATTGCCTTTTCTATAGTAAATTTTGCAAAAAATAATTTTTTACTGTCGCAAATTTTAATTACGCCAGGGATTGCTTTTTCTATAGTAAATTATTCAAAAATTCATTTTTTACTGTCGCAAATTATAATTACGCCAGGGATTGCCTTTTCTATAGTAAATTATTCAAAAAATAATTTTTTACTGTCGCAAGTTTTAATTACGCCAGGGATTGCCTTTCTATAGTAAATTTTGCAAAAATTAATTTTTTACTGTCGCAAATTTTAATTACGCCAGGGATTGCCTTTTCTATAGTAAATATTGCAAAAAATAATTTTTTACTGTTGCAAATTTTAAATACGCCAGGGATTGCCTTTTCTATAGTAAATTATTCAAAAAATAATTTTTTACTGTCTCAAATTTTAATTACGCCAGGGATTGCCTTTTCTATAGTAAATTATTCAAAAATTCATTTTTTACTGTCTCAAATTTTAATTACGCCAGGGATTGCCTTTTCTATAGTAAATTTTGCAAAAAATAATTGTTTGGTGTCGCATATTTTAATTGCGCCAGGGATTGCCTTTTCTATAGTAAATTATTGAAAAAATAATTTTTTCTGTCACAAATTTTAATTACGCCAGGGATTGCCTTTTCTATAGTAAATTATTAAAAATTCATTTTTTACTGTCTCAAATTATAATTACGCAAGAGATTGCCTTTTCTATAGTAAATTATTCAAAAATTCATTTTTAACTGTCTCAAATTTTAATTACGCCAGGGATTGCCTTTTCTATAGTAAATTATTCAAAAAATAATTTTTTACTGTCGCAAATTTTAATTACGCCAGGGATTGCCTTTTCTATAGTAAATTTTGCAAAAAATAATTTTTTACTGTTGCAAATTTTAAATACGCCAGGGATTGCCTTTTCTATAGTAAATTATTCAAAAATTCATTTTTTACTGTCTCAAATTTTAATTACGCCAGGGATTGCCTTTTCTATAGTAAATTTTGCAAAAAATAATTGTTTAGTGTCGCAAATTTTAATTACGCCAAGGATTGCCTTTTCTATAGTAAATTATTCAAAAATTCATTTTTTACTGTCTCAAATTTTAATTACGCCAGGGATTGCCTTTTCTATAGTAAATTTTGCAAAAATTAATTTTTTACTGTCGCAAATTTTAAATACGCCACGGATTGCCTTTTCTATAGTAAATTATTCAAAAAATAATTTTTTACTGTTGCAAATTTTAATTACGCCAGGGATTGCCTTTTCTATAGTAAATTTTGCAAAAATTAATTTTTTACTGTCGCAAATTTTAATTACGCTAGGGATTACCTTTTCTATAGTAAATTTTGCAAAAATTAATTTTTTACTGTCTCAAATTTTAATTACGCCAGGGATTGCCTTTTTTATAGTAAATTATTCAAAAATTCATTTTTTACTGTCTCAAATTTTAATTACGCCAGGGATTGCCTTTTCTATAGTAAATTATTCAAAAATTCATTGTTTACTGTCTCAAATTTTAATTACGCCAGGGATTGCCTTTTCTATAGTAAATTTTGCAAAAAATAATTTTTTACTGTTGCAAATTTTAAATACGCCAGGGATTGCCTTTTCTATAGCAAATTATTCAAAAATTCATTTTTTACTGTCTCAAATTTTAATTACGCCAGGGATTGCCTTTTCTATAGTAAATTTTGCAAAAAATAATTGTTTGGTGTCGCATATTTTAATTACGCCAGGGATTGCCTTTTCTATAGTAAATTATTCAAAAAATAATTTTTTCTGTCACAAATTTTAATTACGCCAGGGATTGCCTTTTCTATAGTAAATTATTAAAAATTCATTTTTTACTGTCTCAAATTATAATTACGCAAGAGATTGCCTTTTCTATAGTAAATTATTCAAAAATTCATTTTTAACTGTCTCAAATTTTAATTACGCCAGGGATTGCCTTTTCTATAGTAAATTATTCAAAAAATAATTTTTTATTGTCGCAAATTTTAATTACGCAAGGGATTGCCTTTTCTATAGTAAATTTTGCAAAAAATAATTTTTTACTGTTGCAAATTTTAAATACGCCAGGGATTGCCTTTTCTATAGTAAATTATTCAAAAATTCATTTTTTACTGTCTCAAATTTTAATTACGCCAGGGATTGCCTTTTCTATAGTAAATTTTGCAAAAAATAATTGTTTAGTGTCGCAAATTTTAATTACGCCAAGGATTGCCTTTTCTATAGTAAATTATTCAAAAATTCATTTTTTACTGTCTCAAATTTTAATTACGCCAGGGATTGCCTTTTCTATAGTAAATTTTGCAAAAATTAATTTTTTACTGTCCCAAATTTTAAATACGCCACGGATTGCCTTTTCTATAGTAAATTATTCAAAAAATAATTTTTTACTGTTGCAAATTTTAATTACGCCAGGGATTGCCTTTTCTATAGTAAATTTTGCAAAAATTAATTTTTTACTGTCGCAAATTTTAATTACGCCAGGGATTACCTTTTCTATAGTAAATTTTGCAAAAATTAATTTTTTACTGTTTCAAATTTTAATTACGCCAGGAATTGCCTTTTTTATAGTAAATTATTCAAAAATTCATTTTTTACTGTCTCAAATTTTAATTACGCCAGGGATTGCCTTTTCTATAGTAAATTATTCAAAAATTCATTGTTTACTGTCTCAAATTTTAATTACGCCAGGGATTGCCTTTTCTATAGTAAATTATTCAAAAAATAATTTTTTACTGCCGCAAATTATAATTACGCCAGGGATTGCCTTTTCTATAGTAAATTATTCAAAAATTAATTTTTTTCTGTTGCAAATTATAATTACGCCAGGGATTGCCTTTTCTATAGTAAATTATTCAAAAAATAATTGTTTAGTGTCGCAAATTATAATTACGCCAGGGATTGCCTTTTCTATAGTAAATTATTCAAAAAATAATTTTTTAGTGTCGCAAATTTTAATTACGCCAGGGATTGCCTTTTCTATAGTAAATTTTGCAAAAAATAATTTTTTACTGTCGCAAATTTTAATTACGCCAGGGATTGCCTTTTCTATAGTAAATTATTCAAAAAATAATTTTTTAGTGTCGCAAATTTTAATTACGCCAGGGATTGCCTTTTCTATAGTAAATTATTCAAAAATTCATTTTTTACTGTCTCAAATTTTAATTACGCCAGGGATTGCCTTTTCTATAGTAAATTTTGCAAAAAATAATTTTTTACTGTCGCAAATTTTAATTACGCCAGGGATTGCTTTTTCTATAGTAAATTATTCAAAAATTCATTTTTTACTGTCGCAAATTATAATTACGCCAGGGATTGCCTTTTCTATAGTAAATTATTCAAAAAATAATTTTTTACTGTCGCAAGTTTTAATTACGCCAGGGATTGCCTTTCTATAGTAAATTTTGCAAAAATTAATTTTTTACTGTCGCAAATTTTAATTACGCCAGGGATTGCCTTTTCTATAGTAAATATTGCAAAAAATAATTTTTTACTGTTGCAAATTTTAAATACGCCAGGGATTGCCTTTTCTATAGTAAATTATTCAAAAAATAATTTTTTACTGTCTCAAATTTTAATTACGCCAGGGATTGCCTTTTCTATAGTAAATTATTCAAAAATTCATTTTTTACTGTCTCAAATTTTAATTACGCCAGGGATTGCCTTTTCTATAGTAAATTTTGCAAAAAATAATTTTTTATTGTCGCAAATTTTAATTATGCCAGGGATTGCCTTTTCTATAGTAAATTATTCAAAAAATAATTGTTTAGTGTCGCAAATTTTAATTACGCCAGGGATTGCCTTTTCTATAGTAAATTATTCAAAAAATAATTTTTTACTGTCGCAAATTTTAATTACGCCAGGGATTGCCTTTTCTATAGTAAATTATTCAAAAATTCATTTTTTACTGTCGCAAATTTTAATTACGCTAGGGATTGCCTTTTCTATAGTAAATTATTCAAAAAATAATTTTTTAGTGTCGCAAATTTTAATTACGCCAGGGATTGCCTTTTCTATAGTAAATTATTCAAAAATTCATTTTTTACTGTCGCAAATTTTAATTACGCCAGGGATTGCCTTTTCTATAGTAAATTATTCAAAAATTCATTTTTTACTGTCGCAAATTTTAAATACGCCAGGGATTGCCTTTTCTATAGTAAATTATTCAAAAAATAATTTTATACTGTCTCAAATTTTAATTACGCCAGGGATTGCCTTTTATATAGTAAATTATTCAAAAAATAATTGTTTACTATCGCAAATTTTAATTACGCCAGGGATTGCCTTTTCTATAGTATATTATTCAAAAAATAATTTTTTAGTGTCGCAAATTTTAATTACGCCAGGAATTGCCTTTTCTATAGTAAATTATTCAAAAAATAATTTTTTACTGTCGCAAATTTTAATTACGCCAGGGATTGCCTTTTCTATAGTAAATTATTCAAAAAATAATTTTTTCTGTCACAAATTTTAATTACGCCAGGGATTTCCTTTTCTATAGTAAATTATTCAAAAAATAATTTTTTAGTGTCGCAAATTTTAATTACGCCAGGGATTGCCTTTTCTATAGTAAATTATTCAAAAAATAATTTTTTACTGTCTCAAATTTTAATTACGCCAGGGATTGCCTTTTCTATAGTAAATTTTGCAAAAAATAATTTTATACTGTCGCAAATTTTAAATACGCCAGGGATTGCCTTTTCTATAGTAAATTATTCAAAAAATAATTTTTTACTGTCTCAAATTTTAATTACGCCAGGGATTGCCTTTTCTATAGTAAATTATTCAAAAAATAATTTTTTACTGTCTCAAATTTTAATTACGCCAGGGATTGCCTTTTCTATAGTAAATTTTGCAAAAAATAATTGTTTAGTGTCGCAAATTTTAATTGCGCCAGGGATTGCCTTTTCTATAGTAAATTATTCAAAAATTCATTTTTTACTGTCGCAAATTATAATTACTCCAGGGATTGCCTTTTCTATAGTAAATTATTCAAAAAATAACTGTTTAGTGTCGCAAATTTTAATTACGAAAAGGCAATCCCTGGCGTAATTAAAATTTGAGACAGTAAAAAATGAATTTTTGAATAATTTAATATAGAAATGGCAATCCCTGGCGTAATTAAAATTTGAGACAGTAAAAAATTATTTTTTAATTAATTTACTATAGAAAAGGCAATCCCTGGCGTAATTAAAATTTGAGACAGTAAAAAATTATTTTTTGAATAATTTACTATAGAAAAGGCAGTCCCTGGCGTAATTAAAATTTGCGATAGAAAAAAATTAATTTTTGAATAATTTACTATAGAAAAGGCAATCCCTGGCGTAATTAAAATTTGCGACAGTAAAAAATAATTTTTGGCAAAATTTACTATAGAAAAGGCAATCCCTGGCGTATTTAAAATTTGCGACAGTATAAAATTAATTTTTGAATAATTTACTATAGAAAAGGCAATCCCTGGCGTAATTAAAATTTGCGACAGTAAAAAATGAATTTTTGAATAATTTACTATAGAAAAGGCAATCTCTGGCGTAATTAAAATTTGCGACAGTAAAAAATAATTTTTTGAATAATTTACTATAGAAAAGGCAATCCCTGGCGTAATTAAAATTTGAGACAGTAAAAAATTATTTTTTTGAATAATTTACTATAGAAAAGGCAATCCCTGGCGTAATTAAAATTTGCGACAGTAAAAAATGAATTTTTGCAAAATTTACTATAGAAAAGGCAATCCCTGGCGTATTTAAAATTTGCGACAGTAAAAAAATGAATTTTTGAATAATTTACTATAGAAAAGGCAATCCCTGGCGTAATTAAAATTTGAGACAGTAAACAATTATTTTTTGAATAATTTACTATAGAAAAGGCAATCCCTGGCGTAATTAAAATTTGAGACAGTAAAAAATGAATTTTTGAATAATTTACTATAGAAAAGGCAATCCCTGGCGTAATTAAAATTTGCGACAGTAAAAAATGAATTTTTGATTAATTTACTATAGAAAAGGCAATCCCTGGCGAAATTAAAATTTGCGACAGTAAAAAATGAATTTTTGAATAATTTACTATAGAAAAGGCAATCCCTGGCGTAATTAAAATTTGCGACACTAAACAATTATTTTTTGCAAAATTTACTATAGAAAAGGCAATCCCTGGCGTAATTAAAATTTGAGACAGTAAAAAATTATTGTTTGAATAATTTACTATAGAAAAGGCAATCCCTGGCGTATTTAAAATTTGCGACAGTAAAAAATGAATTTTTGAATAATTTACTATAGAAAAGGCAATCCCTGGCGTATTTAAAATTTGCAACAGTAAAAAATTATTTTTTGAATAATTTACTATAGAAAAGGCAATCCGTGGCGTAATTAAAATTTGCGACACTAAACAATTATTTTTTGCAAAATTTACTATAGAAAAGGCAATCCCTGGCGTAATTAAAATTTGCGACAGTAAAAAATTATTTTTTGAATAATTTACTATAGAAAAGGCAATCCCTGGCGTAATTAAAATTTGAGACAGTAAAAAATTATTTTTTGCAAAATTTACTATAGAAAAGGCAATCCCTGCCGTAATTATAATTTGCGACAGTAAAAAATTATTTTTTGAATAATTTACTATAGAAAAGGCAATCCCTGGCGTAATTAAAATTTGAGACAGTAAAAAATTATTTTTTGAATAATTTACTATAGAGAAGGCAATTCCTGGCGTATTTAAAATTTGCGACAGTATAAAATTAATTTTTGAATAATTTACTATAGAAAAGACAATCCTTGGCGTAACTAAAATTTGCGACAGTAAAAAATCAATTTTGAATAATTTACTATAGAAAAGGCAATCCCTGGCGTAATTAAAATTTGAGACAGTAAAAAATTATTTTTTGCAAAATTTACTATAGAAAAGGCAATCCCTGGCGTAATTAAAATTTGCGACAATAAAAAATTATTTTTTGAATAATTTACTATAGAAAAGGCATTCGCTGGCGTAATTAAAATTTGTGACAGAAAAAATTATTTTTTGAATAATTTACTATAGAAAAGGCAATCCCTGGCGTAATTAAAATTTGAGACAGTAAACAATTATTTTTTGAATAATTTACTATAGAAAAGGCAATCCCTGGCGCAATTAAAATTTGAGACAGTAAAAAATGAATTTTTGAATAATTTACTATAGAAAAGGCAATCCCTGGCGTAATTAAAATTTGCGACAGTAAAAAATGAATTTTTGAATAATTTACTATAGAAAAGGCAATCCCTGGCGTAATTAAAATTTGCGACAGTAAAAAATGAATTTTTGAATAATTTACTATAGAAAAGGCAATCCCTGGCGTAATTAAAATTTGCGACACTAAACAATTATTTTTTGCAAAATTTACTATAGAAAAGGCAATCCCTGGCGTAATTAAAATTTGAGACAGTAAAAAATTATTTTTTGAATAATTTACTATAGAAAAGGCAATCCCTGGCGTATTTAAAATTTGCGACAGTAAAAAATGAATTTTTGAATAATTTAGTATAGAAAAGGCAATCCCTGGAGTAATTAAATTTGCGACACTAAACAATTATTTTTTGCAAAATTTACTATAGAAAAGGCAATCCCTGGCGTAATTAAAATTTGCGACAGAAAAAATTATTTTTTGAATAATTTACTATAGAAAAGGCAATCCCTGGCGTATTTAAAATTTGCGACACTAAACAATTATTTTTTGCAAAATTTACTATAGAAAAGGCAATCCCTGGCGTATTTAAAATTTGCAACATTAAAAAATTATTTTTTGAATAATTTACTATAGAAAAGGCAATCCCTGGCGTAATTAAAATTTGCGACACTAAACAATTATTTTTTGCAAAATTTACTATAGAAAAGGCAATCCTTGGCGTAATTAAAATTTGCGACAGTAAAAAATTATTTTTTGAATAATTTACTATAGAAAAGGCAATCCCTGGCGAAATTAAAATTTGCGACAGTAAAAAATTATTTTTTGAATAATTTACTATAGAAAAGGCAATCCCTGGCGTAATTAAAATTTGCAACAGTAAAAAATTATTTTTTGCAAAATTTACTATAGAATAGGCAATCCCTGGCGTAATTATAATTTGCGACAGTATAAAATTATTTTTTGAATAATTTACTATAGAAAAGGCAATCCCTGGCGTAATTAAAATTTGCGACACTAAACAATTATTTTTTGCAAAATTTACTATAGAAAAGGCAATCCCTGGCGTAATTAAAATTTGCGACAGTAAAAAATTAATTTTTGAATAATTTACTATAGAAAAGGCAATCCCTGGCGTAATTAAAATTTGCGACAGTAAAAAATTTTTTTTTGCAAAATTTACTATAGAAAAGGCAATCCCTGCAGTAATTATAATTTGCGACAGTAAAAAATTAATTTTTGAATAATTTACTATAGAAAAGGCAATCCCTGGCGTAGTTAAAATTTGAGACAGTAAAAAATTATTTTTTGAATAATTTACTATAGAAAAGGCAATCCCTGGCGTAATTAAAATTTGCGACAGTAAAAAATTTTTTTTTGAATAATTTACTATAGAAAAGGCAATCCCTGGCGTAATTAAAATTTGAGACACTAAAAAATTATTTTTTGAATAATTTACTATAGAAAAGGCAATCCCTGGCGTAATTATAATTTGCGACAGAAAAAATTATTTTTTGAATAATTTACTATAGAAAAGGCAATCCCTGGCGTAATTAAAATTTGCGACACTAAACAATTATTTTTTGAATAATTTACTATAGAAAAGGCAATCCCTGGCGTAATTATAATTTGCGACACTAAACAATTATCTTTTGAATAATTTACTATAGAAAAGGCAATCCCTGGCGTAATTAAAATTTGCGACAGTATACAATTATTTTTTGAATAATTTACTATAGAAAAGGCAATCCCTGGCGTAATTAAAATTTGAGACAGTATAAAATTATTTTGTGAATAATTTACTATAGAAAAGGCAATCCCTGGCGTAATTAAAATTTGAGACAGTAAAAAATTATTTTTTGCAAAATTTACTATAGAAAAGGCAATCCCTGCCGTAATTATAATTTGCGACAGTAAAAAATTATTTTTTGAATAATTTACTATAGAAAAGGTAATCCCTGGCGTAATTAAAATTTGAGACAGTAAAAAATTATTTTTTGAATAATTTACTATAGAAAAGGCAATCCCTGGCGTATTTAAAATTTGCGACAGTATAAAATTAATTTTTGAATAATTTACTATAGAAAAGACAATCCCTGGCGTAACTAAAATTTGCGACAGTAAAAAATCAATTTTGAATAATTTACTATAGAAAAGGCAATCCCTGGCGTAATTAAAATTTGAGACAGTAAAAAATTATTTTTTGCAAAATTTACTATAGAAAAGGCAATCCCTGGCGTAATTAAAATTTGCGACAGTAAAAAATTATTTTTTGAATAATTTACTATAGAAAAGGCAATCCCTGGCGTAATTAAAATTTGTGACGGCAAAATTATTTTTTGAATAATTTACTATAGAAAAAGCAATCCCTGGCGTATTTAAAATTTGAGACAGTAAAAAATTAATTTTTGAATAATTTACTATAGAAAAGGCAATCCCTGGCGTAATTAAAATTTGAGACAGAAAAAATTATTTTTTGAATAATTTACTATAGAAAAGGCAATCCCTGGCGTAATTAAAATTTGCGACAGTAAAAAATGAATTTTTGAATAATTTACTATAGAAAAGGCAATCCCTGGCGTATTTAAAATTTGCGACAGTAAAAAATTAATTTTTGAATAATTTACTATAGAAAAGGCAATCCCTGGCGTAATTAAAATTTGAGACAGTAAACAATTATTTTTTGAATAATTTACTATAGAAAAGGCAATCCCTGGCGTAATTAAAATTTGAGACATTAAAAAATGAATTTTTGAATAATTTACTATAGAAAAGGCAATCCCTGGCGTAATTAAAATTTGCGACAGTAAAAAATGAATTTTTGAATAATTTACTATAGAAAAGGCAATGCCTGGCGTAATTAAAATTTGCGACAGTAAAAAATGAATTTTTGAATAATTTACTATAGAAAAGGAAATCCCTGGCGTAATTAAAATTTGCGACACTAAACAATTATTTTTTGCAAAATTTACTATAGAAGAGGCAATCCCTGGCGTAATTAAAATTTGAGACAGTAAAAAATTATTTTTTGAATAATTTACTATAGAAAAGGCAATCCCTGTCGTATTTAAAATTTGCGACAGTAAAAAATGAATTTTTGAATAATTTACTATAGAAAAGGCAATCCCTGGCGTAATTAAAATTTGCGACACTAAACAACTATTTTTTGCAAAATTTACTATAGAAAAGGCAATCCCTGGCGTAATTAAAATTTGCGACAGAAAAATTATTTTTTGAATAATTTACTATAGAAAAGGCAATCCCTGGCGTATTTAAAATTTGCGACACTAAACAATTATTTTTTGCAAAATTTACTATAGAAAAGGCAATCCCTGGCGTAATTAAAATTTGCGACAGTAAAAAATTATTTTTTGAATAATTTACTATAGAAAAGGCAATCCCTGGCGTAATTAAAATTTGCGACAGTAAAAAATTATTTTTTGAATAATTTACTATAGAAAAGGCAATCCCTGGCGTAATTAAAATTTGCGACAGTATAAAATTATTTTTTGAATAATTTACTATAGAAAAGGCAATCCCTGGCGTAATTAAAATTTGCGACACTAAACAATTATTTTTTTCAAAATTTACTATAGAAAAGGCAATCCCTGGCGTAATTAAAATTTGCGACAGTAAAAAATTATTTTTTGAATAATTTACTATAGAAAAGGCAATCCCTGGCGTAATTAAAATTTGAGACAGTAAAAAATTATTTTTTGCAAAATTTACTATAGAAAAGGCAATCCCTGCCGTAATTAGAATTTGCGACAGTAAAAAATTATTTTTTGAATAATTTACTATAGAAAAGGCAATCCCTGGCGTAATTAAAATTTGAGACAGTAAAAAATTATTTTTTGAATAATTTACTATAGAAAAGGCAATCCCTGGCGTATTTAAAATTTGCGACAGTATAAAATTAATTTTTGAATAATTTACTATAGAAAAGACAATCCCTGGCGTAACTAAAATTTGCGACAGTAAAAAATCAATTTTGAATAATTTACTATAGAAAAGGCAATCCCTGGCGTAATTAAAATTTGAGACAGTAAAAAATTATTTTTTGCAAAATTTACTATAGAAAAGGCAATCCCTGGCGTAATTAAAATTTGCGACAGTAAAAAATTATTTTTTGAATAATTTACTATAGAAACGGCAATCCCTGGCGTAATTAAAATTTGTGACAGAAAAAATTATTTTTTGAATAATTTACTATAGAAAAGTCAATCCCTGGCGTATTTAAAATTTGAGACAGTAAAAAATTAATTTTTGAATAATTTACTATAGAAAAGGCAATCCCTGGCGTAATTAAAATTTGAGACAGTAAAAAATTATTTTTTGAATAATTTACTATAGAAAAGGCAATCCCTGGCGTAATTAAAATTTGCGACAGTAAAAAATGAATTTTTGAATAATTTACTATAGAAAAGGCAATCCCTGGCGAAATTAAAATTTGCGACAGTAAAAAATTATTTTTTGAATAATTTACTATAGAAAAGGCAATCCCTGGCGTAATTAAAATTTGCAACAGTAAAAAATTATTTTTTGCAAAATTTACTATAGAAAAGGCAATCCCTGGCGTAATTATAATTTGCGACAGTATAAAATTATTTTTTGAATAATTTACTATAGAAAAGGCAATCCCTGGCGTAATTAAAATTTGCGACACTAAACAATTATTTTTTGCAAAATTTACTATAGAAAAGGCAATCCCTGGCGTAATTAAAATTTGCGACAGTAAAAAATTAATTTTTGAATAATTTACTATAGAAAAGGCAATCCCTGGCGTAATTAAAATTTGCGACAGTAAAAAATTATTTTTTGCAAAATTTACTATAGAAATGGCAATCCCTGGCGCAATTATAATTTGCGACAGTAAAAAATTAATTTTTGAATAATTTACTATAGAAAAGGCAATCCCTGGCGTAATTAAAATTTGAGACAGTAAAAAATTATTTTTTGAATAATTTACTATAGAAAAGGCAATCCCTGGCGTAATTAAAATTTGCGACAGTAAAAAATTATTTTTTGAATAATTTACTATAGAAAAGGCAATCCCTGGCGTAATTAAAATTTGAGACACTAAAAAATTATTTTTTGAATAATTTACTATAGAAAAGGCAATCCCTGGCGTAATTATAATTTGCGACAGAAAAAATTATTTTTTGAATAATTTACTATAGAAAAGGCAATCCCTGGCGTAATTAAAATTTGCGACACTAAACAATTATTTTTTGAATAATTTACTATAGAAAAGGCAATCCCTGGCGTAATTATAATTTGCGACACTAAACAATTATCTTTTGAATAATTTACTATAGAAAAGGCAATCCCTGGCGTAATTAAAATTTGCGACAGTATACAATTATTTTTTGAATAATTTACTATAGAAAAGGCAATCCCTGGCGTAATTAAAATTTGAGACAGTATAAAATTATTTTGTGAATAATTTACTATAGAAAAGGCAATCCCTGGCGTAATTAAAATTTGAGACAGTAAAAAATGAATTTTTGAATAATTTACTATAGAAAAGGCAATCCCTGGCGTAATTAAAATTTGAGACAGTAAAAAATTATTTTTTGCAAAATTAACTATAGAAAAGGCAATCCCTGGCGTATTTAAAATTTGCGACAGTAAAAAATTAATTTTTGCAAAATTTACTATAGAAAAGGCAATCCCTGGCGTAATTAAAATTTGAGACAGTATAAAATTAATTTTTGAATAATTTACTATATAAAAGGCAATTCCTGGCGTATTTAAAATTTGCGAAAGTAAAAAATGAATTTTTGAATAATTTACTATAGAAAAGGCAATCCCTGGCGTAATTAAAATTTGTGACAGAAAAAATTATTTTTTGAATAATTTACTATAGAAAAGGCAATCCCTGGCGTAATTAAAATTTGCGACAGTAAAAAATGAATTTTTGAATAATTTACTATAGAAAAGGCAATCCCTGGCGTAATTAAAATTTGAGACAGTAAAAAATTATTTTTTGAATAATTTACTATAGAAAAGGCAATCCCTGGCGTAATTAAAATTTGCGACAGTAAAAAATTATTTTTTGAATAATTTACTATAGAAAAGGCAATCCCTGGCGTAATTAAAATTTGAGACAGCATAAAATTATTTTTTGCAAAATTTACTATAGAAAAGGCAATCCCTGGCGTAATTAAAATTTGCGACAGTAAAAAATTATTTTTGGCAAAATTTACTATAGAAAAGGCAATCCCTGGCGTATTTAAAATTTGCGAAAGTAAAAAATGAATTTTTGAATAATTTACTATAGAAAAGGCAATCCCTGGCGTAATTAAAATTTGCGACACTAAACAATTATTTTTTGCAAAATTTACTATAGAAAAGGCAATCCCTGGCGTAATTAAAATTTGCGACAGAAAAAATTATTTTTTGAATAATTTACTATACAAAAGGCAATCCCTGGCGTATTTAAAATTTGCAACAATAAAAAATTAATTTTTGAATAATTTACTATAGAAAAGGCAATCCCTGGCGTAATTAAAATTTGAGACAGTAAAAAATTAATTTTTGCAAAATTTACTATAGAAAAGGCAATCCCTGGCGTAATTAAAATTTGAGACGGTAAAAAATGAATTTTTGAATAATTTACTATAGAAAAGGCAATCGCTGGCGTATTTAAAATTTGCGACAGTAAAAAATTAATTTTTGCAAAATTTACTATAGAAAAGGCAATCCCGGGCGTAATTAAAATTTGAGACAGTATAAAATTAATTTTTGAATAATTTACTATAGAAAAGGCAATCCCTGGCGTATTTAAAATTTGCGACAGTAAAAAATGAATTTTTGAATAATTTACTATAGAAAAGGCAATCCCTGGCGTAATTAAAATTTGTGACAGAAAAAATTATTTTTTGAATAATTTACTATAGAAAAGGCAATCCCTGGCGTAATTAAAATTTGCGACAGTAAAAAATGAATTTTTGAATAATTTACTATAGAAAAGGCAATCCCTGGCGTAATTAAAATTTGAGACAGTAAAAAATTATTTTTTGAATAATTTACTATAGAAAAGGCAATCCCTGGCGTAATTAAAATTTGCGACAGTAAAAAATCATTTTTTGAATAATTTACTATAGAGAAGGCAATCCCTGGCGTAATTAAAATATGAGACAGCATAAAATTATTTTTTGCAAAATTTACTAAAGAAAAGGCAATCCCTGTCGTAATTAAAATTTTCGACAGTAAGAAATTATTTTTGGCAAAATTTACTATAGAAAAGGCAATCCCTGTCGTATTTAAAATTTGCGACAGTAAAAAATGAATTTTTGAATAATTTACTATAGAAAAGGCAATCCCTGGCGTAATTAAAATTTGCGACACTAAACAATTATTTTTTGCAAAATTTACTATACAAAAGGCAATCCCTGGCGTAATTAAAATTTGCGACAGAAAAAATTATTTTTTGAATAATTTACTATACAAAAGGCAATCCCTGGCGTATTTAAAATTTGCAACAGTAAAAAATGAATTTTTGAATAATTTACTATAGAAAAGGCAATCCCTGGCGTAATTAAAATTTGAGACAGTAAAAAATTAATTTTTGCAAAATTTACTATAGAAAAGGCAATCCCTGGCGTAATTAAAATTTGCGACAGTAAAAAATTATTTTTTGCAAAATTTACTATAGAAAAGGCAATCCCTGGCGTATTTAAAATTTGCAACAGTAAAAAATGAATTTTTGAATAATTTACTATAGAAAAGGCAATCCCTGGCGTAATTAAAATTTGCGACAGTATAAAATTATTTTTTGAACAATTTACTATAGAAAAGGCAATCCCTGGCGTAATTAAAATTTGAGACAGTAAAAAATGAATGTTTGAATAATTTACTATAGAAAAGGCAATCCCTGGCGTAATTCAAATTTGAGACAGTAAAAAATGAATTTTTGCAAAATTTACTATAGAAAAGGCAATCCCTGGCGTAATTAAAATCTGCGACAGTAAAAAATTATTTTTTGAATAATTTACTATAGAAAAGGCAATCCCTGGCGTAATTAAAATTTGCGACAGTAAAAAATTATTTTTTGAATAATTTACTATGGAAAAAGCAATCCCTGGCGTAATTAAAATTTGCGACAGTATAAAATTATTTTTTGAATAATTTACTATAGAAAAGGCAATCCCTGGCGTAATTAAAATTTGCGACAGTAAAAAATTATTTTTTGAATAATTTACTATAGAAAAGGCAATCCCTGGCGTAATTAAAATTTGCGACAGTAAAAAATTATTTTTTGAATAATTTACTATAGAAAAGGCACCTGGCGTAATTAAAATTTGCGACAGTATAAAATTATTTTTTGAATAATTTACTATAGAAAAGGCAATCCCTGGCGTAATTAAAATTTGCGACAGTAAAAAATGATTTTTGGGAAAATTTACTATAGAAAAGGCAATCCCTGGCGTAATTAAAATTTGCGACATAAACAATTATTTTTTGAATAATTTACTATAGAAAATGCAATCCCTGGCGTAATTAAAATTTGAGACAGTAAAAAATGAATTTTTGAATAATTTACTATAGAAAAGGCAATCCCTGTCGTAATTAAAATTTGCGACAGTAAAAAATTATTTTTGGCAAAATTTACTATAGAAAAGGCAATCCCTGGCGTATTTAAAATTTGCGACAGTAAGAAATGAATTTTTGAATAATTTACTATAGAAAAGGCAATCCCTGGCGTAATTAAAATTTGCGACACTAAACAATTATTTTTTGCAAAATTTACTATACAAAAGGCAATCCCTGGCGTAATTAAAATTTGCGACAGAAAAAATTATTTTTTGAATAATTTACTATACAAAAGGCAATCCCTGGCGTATTTAAAATTTGCAACAGTAAAAAATGAATTTTTGAATAATTTACTATAGAAAAGGCAATCCCTGGCGTAATTAAAATTTGAGACAGTAAAAAATTAATTTTTGCAAAATTTACTATAGAAAAGGCAATCCCTGGCGTAATTAAAATTTGCGACAATAAAAAATTATTTTTTGCAAAATTCACTATAGAAAAGGCAATCCCTGGCGTATTTAAAATTTGCAACAGTAAAAAATGAATTTTTGAATAATTTACTATAGAAAAGGCAATCCCTGGCGTAATTAAAATTTGCGACAGTATAAAATTATTTTTTGAATAATTTACTATAGAAAAAGCAATCCCTGGCGTAATTAAAATTTGAGACAGTAAAAAATGAATTTTTGAATAATTTACTATAGAAAAGGCAATCCCTGGCGTAATTAAAATTTGAGACAGTAAAAAATGAATTTTTGAATAATTTACTATAGAAATGGCAATCCCTGGCGTAATTAAAATTTGAGACAGTAAAAAATTAATTTTTGCAAAATTTACTATAGAAAAGGCAATCCCTGGCGTAATTAAAATTTGCGACAGTAAAAAATTATTTTTTGAATAATTTACTATAGAAAAGGCAATCCCTGGCGTAATTAAATTTTGCGACAGTAAAAAATTATTTTTTGAATAATTTACTATAGAAAAGGCAAGCCCTGGCGTAATTAAAATTTGCGACAGTAAAAAATTATTTTTTGAATAATTTACTATAGAAAAGGCAATCCCTGGCGTAATTAAATTTTGCGACAGTAAAAAATTATTTTTTGAATAATTTACTATAGAAAAGGCAATCCCTGGCGTAATGAAAATTTGCGACAGTATAAAATTATTTTTTGAATAATTTACTATAGAAAAGGCAATCCCTGGCGTAATGAAAATTTGCGACAGTAAAAAATTATTTTTTGAATAATTTACTATAGAAAAGGCAATCCCTGGCGTAATTAAAATTTGCGACAGTATAAAATTATTTTTTGAATAATTTACTATAGAAAAGGCAATCCCTGGCGTAATTAAAATTTGCGACAGTAAAAAATTATTTTTGGGAAAATTTACTATAGAAAAGGCAATCCCTGGCGTAATTAAAATTTGCGACAGTAAACAATTATTTTTTGAATAATTTACTATAGAAAAGGCAATCCCTGGCGTAATTAAAATTTGAGACAGTAAAAAATGAATTTTCGAATAATTTACTATAGAAAAGGCAATCCCTGTCGTAATTAAAATTTGCGACAGTAAAAAATTATTTTTGGCAAAATTTACGGTAGAAAAGGCAATCCCTGGCGTATTTAAAATTTGCAACAGTAAAAAATGAATTTTTGAATAATTTACTATAGAAAAGGCAATCCCTGGCGTAATTAAAATTTGCGACAGTATAAAATTATTTTTTGAACAATTTACTATAGAAAAGGCAATCCCTGGCGTAATTAAAATTTGAGACAGTAAAAAATGAATTTTTGAATAATTTACTATAGAAAAGGCAATCCCTGGCGTAATTAAAATTTGAGACAGTAAAAAATTATTTTTTGAATAATTTACTATAGAAAAGGCAATCCCTGGCGTAATTAAATTTTGCGACAGTAAAAAATTATTTTTTGAATAATTTACTATAGAAAAGGCAAGCCCTGGCGTAATTAAAATTTGCGACAGTAAAAAATTATTTTTTGAATAATTTACTATAGAAAAGGCAATCCCTGGCGTAATTAAATTTTGCGACAGTAAAAAATTATTTTTTGAATAATTTACTATAGAAAAGGCAATCCCTGGCGTAATGAAAATTTGCGACAGTATAAAATTATTTTTTGAATAATTTACTATAGAAAAGGCAATCCCTGGCGTAATGAAAATTTGCGACAGTAAAAAATTATTTTTTGAATAATTTACTATAGAAAAGGCAATCCCTGGCGTAATTAAAATTTGCGACAGTATAAAATTATTTTTTGAATAATTTACTATAGAAAAGGCAATCCCTGGCGTAATTAAAATTTGCGACAGTAAAAAATTATTTTTGGGAAAATTTACTATAGAAAAGGCAATCCCTGGCGTAATTAAAATTTGCGACAGTAAACAATTATTTTTTGAATAATTTACTATAGAAAAGGCAATCCCTGGCGTAATTAAAATTTGAGACAGTAAAAAATGAATTTTCGAATAATTTACTATAGAAAAGGCAATCCCTGTCGTAATTAAAATTTGCGACAGTAAAAAATTATTTTTGGCAAAATTTACGGTAGAAAAGGCAATCCCTGGCGTATTTAAAATTTGCAACAGTAAAAAATGAATTTTTGAATAATTTACTATAGAAAAGGCAATCCCTGGCGTAATTAAAATTTGCGACAGTATAAAATTATTTTTTGAACAATTTACTATAGAAAAGGCAATCCCTGGCGTAATTAAAATTTGAGACAGTAAAAAATGAATTTTTGAATAATTTACTATAGAAAAGGCAATCCCTGGCGTAATTAAAATTTGAGACAGTAAAAAATGAATTTTTGAATAATTTACTATAGAAAAGGCAATCCCTGGCGTAATTAAAATTTGAGACAGTAAAAAATTAATTTTTGCAAAATTTACTATAGAAAAGGCAATCCCTGGCGTAATTAAAATTTGCGACAGTAAAAAATTATTTTTTGAATAATTTACTATAGAAAAGGCAATCCCTGGTGTAATTAAAATTTGCGACAGTAAAAAATTATTTTTTGAATAATTTACTATAGAAAAAGCAATCCCTGGCGTAATTAAAATTTGCGACAGTATAAAATTATTTTTTGAATAATTTACTATAGAAAAGGCAATCCCTGGCGTAATTAAAATTTGCGACAGTAAAAAATTATTTTTTGAATAATTTACTATAGAAAAGGCAATCCCTGGCGTAATTAAAATTTGCGACAGTAAAAAATTATTTTTTGAATAATTTACTATAGAAAAGGCACCTGGCGTAATTAAAATTTGCGACAGTATAAAATTATTTTTTGAATAATTTACTATAGAAAAGGCAATCCCTGGCGTAATTAAAATTTGCGACAGTAAAAAATTATTTTTGGGAAAATTTACTATAGAAAAGGCAATCCCTGGCGTAATTAAAATTTGCGACAGTAAACAATTATTTTTTGAATAATTTACTATAGAAAATGCAATCCCTGGAGTAATTAAAATTTGAGACAGTAAAAAATGAATTTTTGAATAATTTACTATAGAAAAGGCAATCCCTGTCGTAATTAAAATTTGCGACAGTAAAAAATTATTTTTGGCAAAATTTACTATAGAAAAGGCAATCCCTGGCGTATTTAAAATTTGCGACAGTAAAAAATGAATTTTTGAATAATTTACTATAGAAAAGGCAATCCCTGGCGTAATTAAAATTTGCGAAACTAAACAATTATTTTTTGCAAAATTTACTATACAAAAGGCAATCCCTGGCGTAATTAAAATTTGCGACAGAAAAAATGATTTTTTGAATAATTTACTATACAAAAGGCAATCCCTGGCGTATTTAAAATTTGCAACAGTAAAAAATGAATTTTTGAATAATTTACTATAGAAAAGGCAATCCCTGGCGTAATTAAAATTTGAGACAGTAAAAAATTAATTTTTGCAAAATTTACTATAGAAAAGGCAATCCCTGGCGTAATTAAAATTTGCGACAATAAAAAATTATTTTTGCAAAATTCACTATAGAAAAAGGCAATCCCTGGCGTATTTAAAATTTGCAACAGTAAAAAATGAATTTTTGAATAATTTACTATAGAAAAGGCAATCCCTGGCGTAATTAAAATTTGCGACAGTATAAAATTATTTTTTGAATAATTTACTATAGAAAAGGCAATCCCTGGCGTAATTAAAATTTGAGACAGTAAAAAATGAATTTTTGAATAATTTACTATAGAAAAGGCAATCCCTGGCGTAATTAAAATTTGAGACAGTAAAAAATGAATTTTTGAATAATTTACTATAAAAAAGGCAATCCCTGGCGTAATTAAAATTTGAGACAGTAAAAAATTAATTTTTGCAAAATTTACTATAGAAAAGGCAATCCCTGGCGTAATTAAAATTTGCGACAGTAAAAAATTATTTTTTGAATAATTTACTATAGAAAAGGCAATCCCTGGCGTAATTAAAATTTGCGACAGTAAAAAATTATTTTTTGAATAATTTACTATAGAAAAGGCAATCCCTGGCGTAATGAAAACTTGCGACAGTATAAAACTATTTTTTGAATAATTTACTATAGAAAAGGCAATCCCTGGCGTAATGAAAATTTGCGACAGTAAAAAATTATTTTTTGAATAATTTACTATAGAAAAGGCAATCCCTGGCGTAATTAAAATTTGCGACAGTAAAAAATTATTTTTTGAATAATTTACTATAGAAAAGGCAATCCCTGGCGTAATTAAAATTTGCGACAGTATAAAATTATTTTTTGAATAATTTACTATAGAAAAGGCAATCCCTGGCGTAATTAAAATTTGCGACAGTAAAAAATTATTTTTGGGAAAATTTACTATAGAAAAGGCAATCCCTGGCGTAATTAAAATTTGCGACAGTAAACAATTATTTTTTGAATAATTTACTATAGAAAAGGCAATCTCTGGCGTAATTAAAATTTGAGACAGTAAAAAATGAATTTTGAATAATTTACTATAGAAAAGGCAAATCCCTGTCGTAATTAAAATTTGCGAAAGTAAAAAATTATTTTTTGCAAAATTCACTATAGAAAAGGCAATCCCTGGCGTATTTAAAATTTGCAACAGTAAAAAATGAATTTTTGAATAATTTACTATAGAAAAGGCAATCCCTGGCGTAATTAAAATTTGCGACAGTATAAAATTATTTTTTGAATAATTTACTATAGAAAAGGCAATCCCTGGCGTAATTAAAATTTGAGACAGTAAAAAATGAATTTTTGAATAATTTACTATAGAAAAGGCAATCCTTGGCGTAATTAAAATTTGAGACAGTAAAAAATGAATTTTTGAATAATTTACTATAGAAAAGGCAATCCCTGGCGTAATTAAAATTTGAGACAGTAAAAAATTAATTTTTGCAAAATTTACTATAGAAAAGGCAATCCCTGGCGTAATTAAAATTTGCGACAGTAAAAAATTATTTTTGGGAAAATTTACTATAGAAAAGGCAATCCCTGGCGTAATTAAAATTTGCGACAGTAAACAATTATTTTTTGAATAATTTACTATAGAAAAGGCAATCCCTGGCGTAATTAAAATTTGAGACAGTAAAAAATGATTTTTTGAATAATTTACTATAGAAAAGGCAATCCCTGGCGTATTTAAAATTTGCGACAGTAAAAAATTATTTTTTGAATAATTTACTATAGAAAAGGCAATCCCTGGCGTAATTAAAATTTGCGACAGTAAAAAATTATTTTTGGCAAAATTTACTATAGAAAAGGCAATCCCTGGCGTATTTAAAATTTGCGACAGTATAAAATTAATTTTTGAATAATTTACTATCGAAAAGGCAATCCCTGGCGTAATTAAAATTTGCGACAGTAAAAAATTAGTTTTTGAATAATTTATTATAGAGAAGGCAATCCCTGGCGTAATTAAAATTTGCAACAGTAAAAAATTATTTTTTGAAGAATTTACTATAGAAAAGGCAATCCCTGGCGTAATTATAATTTGCGACAGTAAAAAATTAATTTTTGAATAATTTACTATAGAAAAGGCAATCCCTGGCGTAATTAAAATTTGCGACAGTAAAAAATGAATTTTTGAATAATTTACTATACAAAAGGCAATCCCTGGCGTATTTAAAATTTGCAACAGTAAAAAATTATTTTTTGAATAATTTACTATAGAAAAGGCAATCCCTGGCGTATTTAAAATTTGCGACAATAAAAAATTATTTTTTGAATAATTTACTATAGAAAAGGCAATCCCTGGCGTAATTAAAATTTGCGACAGTAAAAAATTATTTTTGGCAAAATTTACTACAGAAAAGGCAAACCCTGGCGTAATTAAAATTTGCGACACTAAAAAATTAATTTTTGCAAAATTTACTATAGAAAAGGCAATCCCTGGCGTAATTAAAACTTGCGACAGTAAAAAATTATTTTTTGCAAAATTTACTATAGAAAAGGCAATCCCTAGCGTAATTAAAATTTGCGACACTAAACAATTATTTTTTTTATAATTTACTATAGAAAAGGCAATCCCTGGCGTAATTAAAATTTGCGACAGTAAAAAATTATTTTTGGGAAAATTTACTATAGAAAAGGCAATCCCTGGCGTAATTAAAATTTGCGACAGTAAACAATTATTTTTTGAATAATTTACTATAGAAAAGGCAATCCCTGGCGTAATTAAAATTTGAGACAGTAAAAAATGATTTTTTGAATAATTTACTATAGAAAAGGCAATCCCTGGCGTATTTAAAATTTGCGACAGTAAAAAATTATTTTTTGAATAATTTACTATAGAAAAGGCAATCCCTGGCGTAATTAAAATTTGCGACAGTAAAAAATTATTTTTGGCAAAATTTACTATAGAAAAGGCAATCCCTGGCGTATTTAAAATTTGCGACAGTATAAAATTAATTTTTGAATAATTTACTATCGAAAAGGCAATCCCTGGCGTAATTAAAATTTGCGACAGTAAAAAATTAGTTTTTGAATAATTTACTATAGAGAAGGCAATCCCTGGCGTAATTAAAATTTGCAACAGTAAAAAATTATTTTTTGAAGAATTTACTATAGAAAAGGCAATCCCTGGCGTAATTATAATTTGCGACAGTAAAAAATTAATTTTTGAATAATTTACTATAGAAAAGGCAATCCCTGGCGTAATTAAAATTTGCGACAGTAAAAAATGAATTTTTGAATAATTTACTATACAAAAGGCAATCCCTGGCGTATTTAAAATTTGCAACAGTAAAAAATTATTTTTTGAATAATTTACTATAGAAAAGGCAATCCCTGGCGTATTTAAAATTTGCGACAATAAAAAATTATTTTTTGAATAATTTACTATAGAAAAGGCAATCCCTGGCGTAATTAAAATTTGCGACAGTAAAAAATTATTTTTGGCAAAATTTACTACAGAAAAGGCAAACCCTGGCGTAATTAAAATTTGCGACACTAAAAAATTAATTTTTGCAAAATTTACTATAGAAAAGGCAATCCCTGGCGTAATTAAAACTTGCGACAGTAAAAAATTATTTTTTGCAAAATTTACTATAGAAAAGGCAATCCCTAGCGTAATTAAAATTTGCGACACTAAACAATTATTTTTTTTATAATTTACTATAGAAAAGGCAATCCCTGGCGTAATTAAAATTTGCGACAGTAAAAAATTATTTTTTGCGAAATTTACTATAGAAAAGGCAATCCCTGGCGTAATTAAAATTTGAGACAGTAAAAAATGAATTTTTGAATAATTTACTATAGAAAAGGCAATCCCTGGCGTAATTAAAATTTGCGACACTAAAAAATTATTTTTTGAATAATTTACTATAGAAAAGGCAATCCCTGGCGTAATTAAAATTTGCGACAGTAAAAAATTATTTTTTGCAAAATTTACTATAGAAAAGGCAATCCCTGGCGTAATTAAAATTTGCGACAGTAAAAAATGAATTTTTGAATAATTTACTATAGAAAAGGCTATCCCTGGGTAATTAAAATTTGCGACAGTAAAAAATGAATTTTTGAATAATTTACTATAGAAAAGGCAATCCCTGGCGTAATTAAAATTTGCGACACTAAAAAATTATTTTTTGAATAATTTACTATAGAAAAGGCAATCCCTGGCGTAATTAAAATTTGCGACAGTAAAAAATTATTTTTTGCAAAATTTACTATAGAAAAGGCAATCCCTGGCGTAATTAAAATTTGCGACAGTAAAAAATGAATTTTTGAATAATTTACTATAGAAAAGGCAACCCCTGGCGTAATTAAAATTTGCGACACTAAAAAATTATTTTTTGAATAATTTACTATAGAAAAGGCAATCCCTGGCGTAATTAAAATTTGCGACAGTAAAAAATGAATTTTTGAATAATTTACTATAGAAAAGGCTATCCCTGGGTAATTAAAATTTGCGACAGTAAAAAATGAATTTTTGAATAATTTACTATAGAAAAGGCAATCCCTGGCGTAATTAAAATTTGCGACACTAAAAAATTATTTTTTGAATAATTTACTATAGAAAAGGCAATCCCTGGCGTAATTAAAATTTGCGACAGTAAAAAATTATTTTTTGCAAAATTTACTATAGAAAAGGCAATCCCTGGCGTAATTAAAATTTGCGACAGTAAAAAATGAATTTTTGAATAATTTACTATAGAAAAGGCAACCCCTGGCGTAATTAAAATTTGCGACACTAAAAAATTATTTTTTGAATAATTTACTATAGAAAAGGCAATCCCTGGCGTAATTAAAATTTGCGACAGTAAAAAATGAATTTTTGAATAATTTACTATAGAAAAGGCTATCCCTGGGTAATTAAAATTTGCGACAGTAAAAAATGAATTTTTGAATAATTTACTATAGAAAAGGCAATCCCTGGCGTAATTAAAATTTGCGACACTAAAAAATTATTTTTTGAATAATTTACTATAGAAAAGGCAATCCCTGGCGTAATTAAAATTTGCGACAGTAAAAAATTATTTTTTGCAAAATTTACTATAGAAAAGGCAATCCCTGGCGTAATTAAAATTTGCGACAGTAAAAAATGAATTTTTGAATAATTTACTATAGAAAAGGCAACCCCTGGCGTAATTAAAATTTGCGACACTAAAAAATTATTTTTTGAATAATTTACTATAGAAAAGGCAATCCCTGGCGTAATTAAAATTTGCGACAGTAAAAAATGAATTTTTGAATAATTTACTATAGAAAAGGCAATCCCTGGCGTAATTAAAATTTGCGACAGTATAAAATTATTTTTTGAATAATTTACTATAGAAAAGGCAATCCCTGGCGTAATTAAAATTTGAGACAGTAAAAAATGAATTTTTGAATAATTTACTATAGAAAGGCAATCCCTGGCGTAATTAAAATTTGAGACAGTAAAAAATTATTTTTTGAATAATTTACTATAGAAAAGGCAATCCCTGGCGTAATTAAAATTTGCGACAGTATAAAATTATTTTTTGAATAATTTACTATAGAAAAGGCAATCCCTGGCGTAATTAAAATTTGCGACAGTAAAAAATTATTTTTGGGAAAATTTACTATAGAAAAGGCAATCCCTGGCGTAATTAAAATTTGCGACAGTAAACAATTATTTTTTGAATAATTTACTATAGAAAAGGCAATCCCTGGCGTAATTAAAATTTGAGACAGTAAAAAATGAATTTTTGAATAATTTACTATAGAAAAGGCAATCCCTGTCGTAATTAAAATTTGCGACAGTAAAAAATTATTTTTGGCAAAATTTACGATAGAAAAGGCAATCCCTGGCGTATTTAAAATTTGCGACAGTAAAAAATGAATTTTTGAATAATGTACTATAGAAAAGGCAATCCCTGGCGTAATTTAAATTTGCGACACTAAACTATTATTTTTTGCAAAATTTACTATACAAAAGGCAATCCCTGGCGTAATTAAAATTTGCGACAGAAAAAATTATTTTTTGAATAATTTACTATACAAAAGGCAATCCCTGGCGTATTTAAAATTTGCAACAGTAAAAAATGAATTTTTGAATAATTTACTATAGAAAAGGCAATCCCTGGCGTAATTAAAATTTGCGACGGTAAAAAATTATTTTTTGCAAAATTCACTATAGAAAAGGCAATCCCTGGCGTATTTAAAATTTGCAACAGTAAAAAATGAATTTTTGAATAATTTACTATAGAAAAGGCAATCCCTGGCGTAATTAAAATTGCGACAGTATAAAATTATTTTTTGAATAATTTACTATAGAAAAGGCAATCCCTGGCGTAATTAAAATTTGAGACAGTAAAAAATGAATTTTTGAATAATTTACTATAGAAAAGGCAATCCTTGGCGTAATTAAAATTTGAGACAGTAAAAAATGAATTTTTGAATAATTTACTATAGAAAAGGCAATCCCTGGCGTAATTAAAATTTGAGACAGTAAAAAATTAATTTTTGCAAAATTTACTATAGAAAAGGCAATCCCTGGCGTAATTAAAATTTGCGACAGTAAAAAATTATTTTTGGGAAAATTTACTATAGAAAAGGCAATCCTTGGCGTAATTAAAATTTGCGACAGTAAACAATTATTTTTTGAATAATTTACTATAGAAAAGGCAATCCTTGGCGTAATTAAAATTTGAGACAGTAAAAAATGAATTTTTGAATAATTTACTATAGAAAAGGCAATCCCTGGCGTATTTAAAATTTGCGACAGTAAAAAATTATTTTTTGAATAATTTACTATAGAAAAGGCAATCCCTGGCGTAATTAAAATTTGCGACAGTAAAAAATTATTTTTGGCAAAATTTACTATAGAAAAGGCAATCTCTGGCGTATGTAAAATTTGCGACAGTATAAAATTAATTTTTGAATAATTTACTATCGAAAAGGCAATCCCTGGCGTAATTAAAATTTGCGACAGTAAAAAATTAGTTTTTGAATAATTTACTATAGAGAAGGCAATCCCTGGCGTAATTAAAATTTGCGACAGTAAAAAATTATTTTTTGAAGAATTTACTATAGAAAAGGCAATCCCTGGCGTAATTATAATTTGCGACAGTAAAAATTAATTTTTGAATAATTTACTATAGAAAAGGCAATCCCTGGCGTAATTAAAATTTGCGACAGTAAAAAATGAATTTTTGAATAATTTACTATACAAAAGGCAATCCCTGGCGTATTTAAAATTTGCAACAGTAAAAAATTATTTTTTGAATAATTTACTATAGAAAAGGCAATCCCTGGCGTATTTAAAATTTGCGACAATAAAAAATTATTTTTTGAATAATTTACTATAGAAAAGGCAATCCCTGGCGTAATTAAAATTTGCGACAGTAAAAAATTATTTTTGGCAAAATTTACTACAGAAAAGGCAATCCCTGGCGTAATTAAAATTTGCGAAACTAAAAAATTAATTTTTGCAAAATTTACTATAGAAAAGGCAATACCTGGCGTAATTAAAACTTGCGACAGTAAAAAATTATTTTTTGCAAAATTTACTATAGAAAAGGCAATCCCTAGCGTAATTAAAATTTGCGACACTAAACAATTATTTTTTGAATAATTTACTATAGAAAAGGCAATCCCTGGCGTAATTAAAATTTGCGACAGTAAAAAATTATTTTTTGCAAAATTTACTATAGAAAAGGCAATCCCTGGCGTAATTAAAATTTGAGACAGTAAAAAATGAATTTTTGAATAATTTACTATAGAAAAGGCAATCCCTGGCGTAATTAAAATTTGCGACACTAAAAAATTATTTTTTGAATAATTTACTATAGAAAAGGCAATCCCTGGCGTAATTAAAATTTGCGACAGTAAAAAATTATTTTTTGCAAAATTTACTATAGAAAAGGCAATCCCTGGCGTAATTAAAATTTGCGACAGTAAAAAATGAATTTTTGAATAATTTACTATAGAAAAGGCAATCCCTGGCGTAATTAAAATTTGCGACACTAATAAATTATTTTTTTGAATAATTTACTATAGAAAAGGCAGTCCCTGGCGTATTTAAAATTTGCAACAGTAAAAAATTATTTTTTGCAAAATTTACTATAGAAAAGGCAATCCCTGGCGTAATTAAAATTTGCGACAGTAAAAAATGAATTTTTGAAAAATTTACTATAGAAAAGGCAATCCCTGGCGTAATTAAAATTTGTGGCAGAAAAAATTATTTTTGAATAATTTACTATAGAAAAGGCAATCCCTGGCGTAATTAAAATTTGCGACACTAAAAAATTATTTTTGGCAAAATTTACTATAGAAAATTCAATCCCTGGCGTATTTAAAATTTGCGAGAGTATAAAATAATTTTTTGAATAATTTACTATAGAAAAGGCAATACCTGGCGTATTTAAAATTTGCAACAGTAAAAAATTATTTTTTGAATAATTTACTATAGAAAAGGCAATCCCTGGCGTATTTAAAATTTGCGACAGTAAAAAATTATTTTTTGAATAATTTACTATAGAAATGGCAATCCCTGGCGTAATTAAAATTTGCGACAGAAAAAAATTATTTTTTGAATAATTTACTATACAAAAGGCAATCCCTGGCGTATTTAAAATTTGCAACAGTAAAAAATGAATTTTTGAATAATTTACTATAGAAAAGGCTATCCCTGGGTAATTGAAATTTGCGACAGTAAAAAATGAATTTTTGAATAATTTACTATAGAAAAAGGCAATCCCTGGTGTAATTAAAATTTGCGACACTAAAAAATTATTTTTTGAATAATTTACTATAGAAAAGGCAATCCCTGGCGTAATTAAAATTTGCGACAGTAAAAAATTATTTTTTGCAAAATTTACTATAGAAAAGGCAATCCCTGGCGTAATTAAAATTTGCGACAGTAAAAAATGAATTTTTGAATAATTTACTATAGAAAAGGCAACCCCTGGCGTAATTAAAATTTGCGACACTAAAAAATTATTTTTTGAATAATTTACTATAGAAAAGGCAATCCCTGGCGTAATTAAAATTTGCGACAGTAAAAAAATGAATTTTTGAATAATTTACTATAGAAAAGGCGTAATTAAAATTTGAGACAGTAAAAAATTATTTTTTGAATAATTTACTATAGAAAAGGCAATCCTGGCGTAATTAAAATTTGCGACAGTAAAAAAATATTTTTTGAATAATTTACTATAGAAAAGGCAATCCGTGGCGTAATTAAAATTTGAGACAGTATAAAATTATTTTTTGAATAATTTACTATAGAAAAGGCAATGCCTGGCGTATTTAAAATTTGCGCGAGTAAAAATGAATTTTTGAATAATTTACTATAGAAAAGGCAATCCCTGGCGTAATTAAAATTTGCGAAAGTAAAAAATTATTTTTTGAATAATTTACTATAGAAAAGGCAATCCCTGGCGTAATTAAAATTTGAGACAGTATAAAATTATTTTTTGAATAATTTACTATAGAAAAGGCAATCCCTGGCGTAATTAAAATTTGCCACAGTAAAAAATTATTTTTTGAATAATTTACTATAGAAAAGGCAATCCCTGGCGTATTTAAAATTTGCAACAGTAAAAAATTATTTTTTGCAAAATTTACTATAGAAAAGGCAATCCCTGGCGTAATTAAAATTTGCGACAGTAAAAAATTATTTTTGAATAATTTACTATAGAAAAGGCAATCCCTGGCGTATTTAAAATTTGCAACAGTAAAAAATTATTTTTTGCAAAATTTACTATAGAAAAGGCAATCCCTGGCGTAATTAAAATTTGCGACAGTAAAAAATTATTTTTTGAATAATTTACTATGGAAAAGGCAATCCCCTGGCGTAATTAAAATTTGCGACAGTAAAAAATGAATTTTTGAATAATTTACTATAGAAAAGGCAATCCCTGGCGTAATTATAATTTGCGACAGTAAAAAATTATTTTTTGAATAACTTACTATAGAAAAGGCAATCCCTGGCGTAATTAAAATTTGAGACAGTAAAAAATGAATTTTTGAATAATTTACTATAGAAAAGTCAATCCCTGGCGTAATTATAATTTGCGACAGTATAAAATTATTTTTGAATAATTTACTATAGAAAAGGCAATCCCTGGCGTAATTAAAATTTGCGACACTAAAAAATGAATTTTTGAATAATTTACTATAGAAAAGGCAATCCCTGGCGTAATTAAAATTTGCGACACTAAACAATTATTTTTTGCAAAATTTACTATAGAAAAGGCAATCCCTGGCGTAATTAAAATTTGTGACAGAAAAAATTATTTTTTGAATAATTTACTATAGAAAAGGCAGTCCCTGGCGTAATTATAATTTGCGACAGTATAAAATTATTTTTTGAATAATTTACTATAGAAAAGGCAATCCCTGGCGTAATTAAAATTTGCGACACTAAACAATTAGTTTTTGAATAATTTACTATAGAAAAGGCAATCCCTGGCGTAATTAAAATTTGCGACAGTAAAAATGAATTTTTGAATAATTTACTATAGAAAAGGCAATCCCTGGCGTAATTAAAATTTGCGACAGTAAAAAATTATTTTTTGAATAATTTACTATAGAAAAGGCAATCCCTGGCGTATTTAAAATTTGCAACAGTAAAAAATTATTTTTTGCAAAATGTACTATAGAAAAGGCAATCCCTGGCGTATTTAAAATTTGCGACAGTAAAAAATTAATTTTTGGAAAATTTACTATAGAAAAGGCAATCCCTGGCGTAATTAAAACTTGCGACAGTAAAAAATTATTTTTTGAATAATTTACTATAGAAAAGGCAATCCCTGGCGTAATTAAAACTTGCGACAGTAAAAAATTGTTTTTTGAATAATTTACTATAGAAAAGGCAATCCCTGGCGTAATTATAATTTGCGACAGAAAAAATTATTTTTTGAATAATTTACTATAGAAAAGGCAATCCCTGGCGTAATTAAAATTTGCGACACTAAACAATTATTTTTGCAAAATTTACTATAGAAAAGGTAATCCCTGGCGTAATTAAAATTTGAGACAGTAAAAAATTATTTTTTGAATAATTTACTATAGAAAAGGCAATCCCTGGCGTAATTATAATTTGCAACAGTAAAAAATTATTTTTTGAATAATTTACTATAGAAAAGGCAATCCCTGGCGTAATTATAATTTGCGACAGTAAAAAATTATTTTTTGAATAATTTACTATAGAAAAGGCAATCCCTGGCGTAATTAAAATTTGCGACACTAAACAATTATTTTTTGCAAAATTTACTATAGAAAAGGCAATCCCTGGCGTAATTAAAATTTGTGACAGAAAAAATTATTTTTTGAATAATTTACTATAGAAAAGGCAGTCCCTGGCGTAATTATAATTTGCGACAGTATAAAATTATTTTTTGAATAATTTACTATAGAAAAGGCAATCCCTGGCGTAATTAAAATTTGCGACACTAAACAATTAGTTTTTGAATAATTTACTATAGGAAAGGCAATCCCTGGCGTAATTAAAATTTGCGACAGTAAAAAATGAATTTTTGAATAATTTACTATAGAAAAGGCAATCCCTGGCGTAATTAAAATTTGCGACAGTAGAAAATTATTTTTTGAATAATTTACTATAGAAAAGGCAATCCCTGGCGTAATTAAAATTTGCGAAAGTAAAAAATTATTTTTTTCAAAATTTACTATAGAAAAGGCACTCCCTGGCGTATTTAAAATTTGCGACAGTATAAAATTAATTTTTGAATAATTTACTATAGAAAAGGCAGTCCCTGGTGTAATTAAAATTTGAGACAGTAAAAAATGAATTTTTGAATAATTTACTATAGAAAAGGCAATCCCTGGCGTAATTATAATTTGCGACAGTAAAAAATTATTTTTTGAATAATTTACTATAGAAAAGGCAATCCCTGGCGTAATTAAAATTTGCGACAGTAAAAAATGAATTTTTGAATAATTTACTATAGAAAAGGCAATCCCTGGCGTAATTAAAATTTGCGACAGTAAAAAATTATTTTTTGAATAATTTACTATAGAAAAGGCAATCCCTGGCGTAATTAAAATTTGCGAAAGTAAAAAATTATTTTTTTCAAAATTTACTATAGAAAAGGCACTCCCTGGCGTATTTAAAATTTGCGACAGTATAAAATTAATTTTTGAATAATTTACTATAGAAAAGGCAATCCCTGGCGTAATTAAAATTTGCGACAGTAAAAAATGAATTTTTGAATAATTTACTATAGAAAAGGCAATCCCTGGCGTAATTAAAATTTGAGACAGTAAAAAATCAATTTTTGAATAATTTACTATAGAAAAGGCAATCCCTGGCGTAATTAAAATTTGTGACAGAAAAAATTATTTTTTGAATAATTTACTATAGAAAAGGCAATCCCTGGCGTAATTAAAATTTGCGACAGTAAAAAATTATTTTTTGAATAATTTACTATAGAAAAGGCAATCCCTGGCGTAATTAAAATTTGAGACAGTATAAAATTATTTTTTGAATAATTTACTATAGAAAAGGCAATGCCTGGCGTATTTAAAATTTGCGACAGTAAAAAATGAATTTTTGAATAATTTACTATAGAAAAGGCAATCCCTGGCGTAATTAAAATTTGCGAAAGTAAAAAATTATTTTTTGAATAATTTACTATAGAAAAGGCAATCCCTGGCGTAATTAAAATTTGAGACAGTATAAAATTATTTTTTGAATAATTTACTATAGAAAAGGCAATCCCTGACGTAATTAAAATTTGCGACAGTAAAACATTATTTTTTGAATAATTTACTATAGAAAAGGCAATCCCTGGCGTATTTAAAATTTGCAACAGTAAAAAATTATTTTTTGCAAAATTTACTATAGAAAAGGCAATCCCTGGCGTAATTAAAATTTGCGACAGTAAAAAATTATTTTTTGAATAATTTACTATAGAAAAGGCAATCCCTGGCGTATTTAAAATTTGCAACAGTAAAAAATTATTTTTTGCAAAATTTACTATAGAAAAGGCAATCCCTGGCGTAATTAAAGTTTGCGACAGTAAAAAATTATTTTTTGAATAATTTACCATGGAAAAGGCAATCCCTGGCGTAATTAAAATTTGCGACAGTAAAAAATGAATTTTTGAATAATTTACTATAGAAAAGGCAATCCCTGGCGTAATTATAATTTGCGACAGTAAAAAATTATTTTTTGAATAATTTACTATAGAAAAGGCAATCCCTGGCGTAATTAAAATTTGAGACAGTAAAAAATGAATTTTTGAATAATTTACTATAGAAAAGGCAATCCCTGGCGTAATTATAATTTGCGACAGTATAAAATTATTTTTTGAATAATTTACTATAGAAAAGGCAATCCCTGGCGTAATTAAAATTTGCGACACAAAAGAATTAATTTTTGAATAATTTACTAAAGAAAAGGCAATCCCTGGCGTAATTAAAATTTGCGACACTAAACAATTATTTTTTGCAAAATTTACTATAGAAAAGGCAATCCCTGGCGTAATTAAAATTTGTGACAGAAAAAATTATTTTTTGAATAATTTACTATAGAAAAGGCAGTCCCTGGCATAATTATAATTTGCGACAGTATAAAATTATTTTTTGAATAATTTACTATAGAAAAGGCAATCCCTGGCGTAATTAAAATTTGCGACACTAAACAATTAGTTTTTGAATAATTTACTATGGAAAAGGCAATTCCTGGCGTAATTAAAATTTGCGACAGTAAAAAATGAATTTTTGAATAATTTACTATAGAAAAGGCAATCCCTGGCGTAATTAAAATTTGCTACAGTAAAAAATTATTTTTTGAATAATTTACTATAGAAAAGGCAATCCCTGGCGTATTTAAAATTTGCAACAGTAAAAAATTATTTTTCGCAAAATTTACTATAGAAAAGGCAATCCCAGGCGTATTTAAAATTTGCGACAGTAAAAAATTAATTTTTGGAAAATTTACTATAGAAAAGGCAATCCCTGGCGTAATTAAAACTTGCGACAGTAAAAAATTATTTTTTGAATAATTTACTATAGAAAAGGCAATCCCTGGCGTAATTAAAACTTGCGACAGTAAAAAATTGTTTTTTGAATAATTTACTATAGAAAAGGCAATCCCTGGCGTAATTATAATTTGCGACAGAAAAAATTATTTTTTGAATAATTTACTATAGAAAAGGTAATCCCTGGCGTAATTAAAATTTGCGACACTAAACAATTATTTTTTGCAAAATTTACTGTAGAAAAGGCAATCCCTGGTGTAATTAAAATTTGAGACAGTAAAAAATGAATTTTCGAATAATTTACTATAGAAAAGGCAATCCCTGGCGTAATTATAATTTGCGATAGTAAAAAAATATTTTTTGAATAATTTACTATAGAAAAGGCAATCCCTGGCGTAATTAAAATTTGCGACAGTAAAAAATGAATTTTTGAATAATTTACTATAGAAAAGGCAATCCCTGGCGTAATTAAAATTTGCGACAGTAAAAAATTATTTTTTGAATAATTTACTATAGAAAAGGCAATCCCTGGCGTAATTAAAATTTGCGAAAGTAAAAAATTATTTTTTTCAAAATTTACTATAGAAAAGGCACTCCCTGGCGTATTTAAAATTTGCGACAGTATAAAATTAATTTTTGAATAATTTACTATAGAAAAGGCAATCCCTGGCGTAATTAAAATTTGCGACAGTAAAAAATGAATTTTTGAATAATTTACTATAGAAAAGGCAATCCCTGGCGTAATTAAAATTTGAGACAGTAAAAAATCAATTTTTGAATAATTTACTATAGAAAAGGCAATCCCTGGCGTAATTAAAATTTGTGACAGAAAAAATTGTTTTTTGAATAATTTACTATAGAAAAGGCAATCCCTGGCGTAATTAAAATTTGCGACAGTAAAAAATTATTTTTTGAATAATTTACTATAGAAAAGGCAATCCCTGGCGTAATTAAAATTTGAGACAGTATAAAATTATTTTTTGAATAATTTACTATAGAAAAGGCAATGCCTGGCGTATTTAAAATTTGCGACAGTAAAAAATGAATTTTTGAATAATTTACTATAGAAAAGGCAATCCCTGGCGTAATTAAAATTTGCGAAAGTAAAAAATTATTTTTTGAATAATTTACTATAGAAAAGGCAATCCCTGGCGTATTTAAAATTTGCAACAGTAAAAAATTATTTTTCGCAAAATTTACTATAGAAAAGGCAATCCCAGGCGTATTTAAAATTTGCGACAGTAAAAAATTAATTTTTGGAAAATTTACTATAGAAAAGGCAATCCCTGGCGTAATTAAAACTTTGGACAGTAAAAAATTATTTTTTGAATAATTTACTATAGAAAAGGCAATCCCTGGCGTAATTAAAACTTGCGACAGTAAAAAATTGTTTTTTGAATAATTTACTATAGAAAAGGCAATCCCTGGCGTAATTATAATTTGCGACAGAAAAAATTATTTTTTGAATAATTTACTATAGAAAAGGCAATCCCTGGCGTAATTAAAATTTGCGACACTAAACAATTATTTTTTGCAAAATTTACTATAGAAAAGGTAATCCCTGGCGTAATTATAATTTGCGACAGAAAAAATTATTTTTTGAATAATTTACTATAGAAAAGGCAATCCCTGGCGTAATTAAAATTTGCGACACTAAACAATTATTTTTTGCAAAATTTACTATAGAAAAGGTAATCCCTGGCGTAATTAAAATTTGCGACACTAAACAATTATTTTTTGCAAAATTTACTGTAGAAAAGGCAATCCCTGGTGTAATTAAAATTTGAGACAGTAAAAAATGAATTTTCGAATAATTTACTATAGAAAAGGCAATCCCTGGCGTAATTATAATTTGCGATAGTAAAAAAATATTTTTTGAATAATTTACTATAGAAAAGGCAATCCCTGGCGTAATTAAAATTTGCGACAGTAAAAAATGAATTTTTGAATAATTTACTATAGAAAAGGCAATCCCTGGCGTAATTAAAATTTGCGACAGTAAAAAATTATTTTTTGAATAATTTACTATAGAAAAGGCAATCCCTGGCGTAATTAAAATTTGCGAAAGTAAAAAATTATTTTTTTCAAAATTTACTATAGAAAAGGCACTCCCTGGCGTATTTAAAATTTGCGACAGTATAAAATTAATTTTTGAATAATTTACTATAGAAAAGGCAATCCCTGGCGTAATTAAAATTTGCGACAGTAAAAAATGAATTTTTGAATAATTTACTATAGAAAAGGCAATCCCTGGCGTAATTAAAATTTGAGACAGTAAAAAATCAATTTTTGAATAATTTACTATAGAAAAGGCAATCCCTGGCGTAATTAAAATTTGTGACAGAAAAAATTGTTTTTTGAATAATTTACTATAGAAAAGGCAATCCCTGGCGTAGTTAAAATTTGCGACAGTAAAAAATTATTTTTTGAATAATTTACTATAGAAAAGGCAATCCCTGGCGTAATTAAAATTTGAGACAGTATAAAATTATTTTTTGAATAATTTACTATAGAAAAGGCAATGCCTGGCGTATTTAAAATTTGCGACAGTAAAAAATGAATTTTTGAATAATTTACTATAGAAAAGGCAATCCCTGGCGTAATTAAAATTTGCGAAAGTAAAAAATTATTTTTTGAATAATTTACTATAGAAAAGGCAATCCCTGGCGTAATTAAAATTTGAGACAGTATAAAATTATTTTTTGAATAATTTACTATAGAAAAGGCAATCCCTGGCGTAATTAAAATTTGCGACAGTAAAAAATTATTTTTTGAATAATTTACTATAGAAAAGGCAATCCCTGGCGTATTTAAAATTTGCAACAGTAAAAAATTATTTTTTGCAAAATTTACTATAGAAAAGGCAATCCCTGGCGTAATTAAAATTTGCGACAGTAAAAAATTATTTTTTGAATAATTTACTATAGAAAAGGCAATCCCTGGCGTATTTAAAATTTGCAACAGTAAAAAATTATTTTTTGCAAAATTTACTATAGAAAAGGCAATCCCTGGCGTAATTAAAATTTGCGACAGTAAAAAATTATTTTTTGAATAATTTACTATGGAAAAGGCAATCCCTGGCGTAATTAAAATTTGCGACAGTAAAAAATGAATTTTTGAATAATTTACTATAGAAAAGGCAATCCCTGGCGTAATTATAATTTGCGACAGTAAAAAATTATTTTTTGAATAATTTACTATAGAAAAGGCAATCCCTGGCGTAATTAAAATTTGCGACACTAAACAATTATTTTTTGCAAAATTTACTATAGAAAAGGCAATCCCTGGCGTAATTAAAATTTTTGACAGAAAAAATTATTTTTTGAATAATTTACTATAGAAAAGGCAGTCCCTGGCATAATTATAATTTGCGACAGTATAAAGTTATTTTTTGAATAATTTACTATAGAAAAGGTAATCCCTGGCGTAATTAAAATTTGCGACACTAAACAATTAGTTTTTGAATAATTTACTATAGAAAAGGCAATCCCTGGCGTAATTAAAATTTGCGACAGTAAAAAATGAATTTTTGAATAATTTACTATAGAAAAGGCAATCCCTGGCGTAATTAAAATTTGCGACAGTAAAAAATTATTTTTTGAATAATTTACTATAGAAAAGGCAATCCCTGGCGTATTTAAAATTTGCAACAGTAAAAAATTATTTTTTGCAAAATTTACTATAGAAAAGGCAATCCCAGGCGTATTTAAAATTTGCGACAGTAAAAAATTAATTTTTGGAAAATTTACTATAGAAAAGGCAATCCCTGGTGTAATTAAAACTTGCGACAGTAAAAAATTATTTTTTGAATAATTTACTATAGAAAAGGCAATCCCTGGCGTAATTAAAACTTGCGACAGTAAAAAATTGTTTTTTGAATAATTTACTATAGAAAAGGCAATCCCTGGCGTAATTATAATTTGCGACAGAAAAAATTATTTTTTGAATAATTTACTATAGAAAAGCAATCCCTGGCGTAATTAAAATTTGCGACACTAAACAATTATTTTTTGCAAAATTTTACTATAGAAAAGTTAATCCCTGGCGTAATTAAAATTTGAGACAGTAAAAAATTATTTTTTGAATAATTTACTATAGAAAAGGCAATCCCTGGCGTAATTATAATTTGCAACAGTAAAAAATTATTTTTTGAATAATTTACTATAGAAAAGGCAATCCCTGGCGTAATTATAATTTGCGACAGTAAAAAATTATTTTTTGAATAATTTACTATAGAAAAGGCAATCCCTGGCGTAATTAAAATTTGAGACAGTAAAAAATGAATTTTTGAATAATTTACTATAGAAAAGGCAATCCCTGGCGTAATTATAATTTGCGACAGTAAAAAATTATTTTTTGATTAATTTACTATAGAAAAGGCAATCCCTGGCGTATTTAAAATTTGCAACAGTAAAAAATTATTTTTTGCAAAATTTACTATAGAAAAGGCAATCCCTGGCGTATTTAAAACTTGCGACAGTAAAAAATTGTTTTTTGAATAATTTACTATAGAAAAGGCAATCCCTGGCGTAATTATAATTTGCGACAGTAAGAAATTAATTTTTGGAAAATTTACTATAGAAAAGGCAATCCCTGGCGTAACTAAAACTTGCGACAATAAAAAATTATTTTTTGAATAATTTACTATAGAAAAGGCAATCCCTGGCGTAATTAAAACTTGCGACAGTAAAAAATTGTTTTTTGAATAATTTACTATAGAAAAGGCAATCCCTGGCGTAATTATAATTTGCGACAGAAAAAATTATTTTTTGAATAATTTACTATAGAAAAGGCAATCCTTGGCGTAATTAAAATTTGCGACACTAAACAATTATTTTTTGCAAAATTTACTATAGAAAAGGTAATCCCTGGCGTAATTAAAATTTGAGACAGTAAAAAATTATTTTTTGAATAATTTACTATAGAAAAGGTAATCCCTGGCGTAATTATAATTTGCAACAGTAAAAAATTATTTTTTGAATAATTTACTATAGAAAAGGCAATCCCTGGCGTAATTAAAATTTGCGACAGTAAAAAATGAATTTTTGAATAATTTACTATAGAAAAGGCAATCCCTGGCGTAATTAAAATTTGAGACAGTAAAAAATCAATTTTTGAATAATTTACTATAGAAAAGGCAATCCCTGGCGTAATTATAATTTGCAACAGTAAAAAATTATTTTTTGAATAATTTACTATTGAAAAGGCAATCCCTGGCGTAATTAAAACTTGCGACAGTAAAAAATTGTTTTTTGAATAATTTACTATAGAAAAGGCAATCCCTGGAGTAATTATAATTTGCGACAGAAAAAATTATTTTTTGAATAATTTACTATAGAAAAGGCAATCCCTGGCGTAATTAAAATTTGCGACACTAAACAATTATTTTTTGCAAAATTTACTATAGAAAAGGTAATCCCTGGCGTAATTAAAATTTGAGACAGTAAAAAATTATTTTTTGAATAATTTACTATAGAAAAGGCAATCCCTGGCGTAATTATAATTTGCAACAGTAAAAAATTATTTTTTGAATAATTTACTATAGAAAAGGCAATCCCTGGCGTAATTATAATTTGCGACAGTAAAAAATTATTTTTTGAATAATTTACTATAGAAAAGGCAATCCCTGGCGTAATTAAAATTTGCGACACTAAACAATTATTTTTTGCAAAATTTACTATAGAAAAGGCAATCCCTGGCGTAATTAAAATTTGAGACAGTAAAAAATGAATTTTTGAATAATTTACTATAGAAAAGGCAATCCCTGGCGTAATTATAATTTGCGACAGTAAAAAATTATTTTTTGAATAATTTACTATAGAAAAGGCAATCCCTGGCGTAATTAAAATTTGCGACAGTAAAAAATGAATTTTAGAATAATTTACTATAGAAAAGGCAATCCCTGGCGTAATTAAAATTTGAGACAGTAAAAAATCAATTTTTGAATAATTTACTATAGAAAAGGCAATCCCTGGCGTAATTAAAATTTGTGACAGAAAAAAATATTTTTTGAATAATTTACTATAGAAAAGGCAATCCCTGGCGTAATTAAAATTTGCGACAGTAAAAAATTATTTTTTGAATAATTTACTATAGAAAAGGCAATCCCTGGCGTAATTAAAATTTGCGACAGTAAAAAATTATTTTTGGCAGAATTTACTATAGAAAAGGCAATCCCTGGCGTAGTTAAAATTTGCGACAGTATAAAATTATTTTTTGAATAATTTACTATACAAAAGGCAATCCTTGGCGTATTTAAAATTTGCAACAGTAAAAAATGAATTTTTGAATAATTTACTATAGAAAAGGCAATCCCTGGCGTAATTAAAATTTGCGACAGTAAAAAATGAATTTTTGAATAATTTACTATAGAAAAGGCAATCCCTGGCGTAATTAAAATTTGAGACAGTAAAAAATTATTTTTTGAATAATTTACTATAGAAAAGGCAATCGCTGGCGTAATTAAAATATGCGACAGAAAAAAATTAATTTTTGAATAATTTACTAGAGAAAAGCAATCCCTGGCGTAATTAAAATTTGCGACAGTAAAAAATTATTTTTTGCAAAATTTACTATAGAAAAGGCAATCCCTGGCGTAATTAAAATTTGCGACAATAAAAAATTAGTTTTTGTAAAATTTACTATAGAAAAGGCAATCCCTGGCGTAATTAAAATTTGCGACAGTAAAAAATTATTTTTTGAATAATTTACTATAGAAAAGGCAATCCCTGGCGTAATTAAAATTTGCGACAGAAAAAAATTTATTTTTGAATAATTTACTATAGAAAAGGCAATCCCTGGCGTAATTAAAATTTGCGACAGTAAAAAATTATTTTTTGCAAAATTTACTACAGAAAAGGCAATCCCTGGCGTAATTAAAATTTGCGACAGTAAAAAATTAGTTTTTGCAAAATTTACTATAGAAAAGGCAATCCCTGGCGTAATTAAAATTTGCGACAGTAAAAAATTATTTTTTGAATAATTTACTATAGAAAAGGCAATCCCTGGCGTAATTAAAATTTGCGACACTAAACAATTATTTTTTGCAAAATTTACTATAGAAAAGGCAATCCCTGGCGTAATTAAAATTTGAGACAGTAAAAAATGAATTTTTGAATAATTTACTATAGAAAAGGCAATCCCTGGCGTAATTAAAATTTGTGACAGAAAAAATTATTTTTTGAATAATTTACTATAGAAAAGGCAATCCCTGGCGTAATTAAAATTTGCGACAGTAAAAAATTATTTTTTGAATAATTTACTATAGAAAAGGCAATCCCTGGCGTAATTAAAATTTGCGACAGTAAAAAATTATTTTTGGCAAAATTTACTATAGAAAAGGCAATCCCTGGCGTATTTAAAATTTGCGACAGTATAAAACTAATTTTTGAATAATTTACTATAGAAAAGGCAATCCCTGGCGTAATTAAAATTTGCGACAGTAAAAAATGAATTTTTGAATAATTTACTATAGAAAAAGCAATCCCTGGCGTAATTAAAATTTGAGACAGAAAAAATTAATTTTTGAATAATTTACTATACAAAAGGCAATCCCTGGCGTATTTAAAATTTGCGACAGTAAAAAATGAATTTTTGAATAATTTACTATAGAAAAAGCAATCCCTAGCGTAATTAAAATTTGAGACAGTAAAAAATTATTTTTTTAATAATTTACTATAGAAAAGGCAATCCCTGGCGTAATTATAATTTGCGACACTAAACAATTATTTTTTGAATAATTTACTACAGAAAAGGCAATCCCTGGCGTAATTAAAATTTGCGACACTAAACAATTATTTTTTGCAAAATTTACTATAGAAAAGGCAATCCCTGGCGTAATTAAAATTTGCGACACTAAACAATTATTTTTTGCAAAATTTACTATAGAAAAGGCAATCCCTGTCGTAATTAAAATTTGAGACAGTAAAAAATGAATTTTTGAATAATTTACTATACAAAAGTTAATCCCTGGCGTATTTAAAATTTGCAACAGTAAAAAATGAATTTTTGAATAATTTACTATAGAAAAGGCAATCCCTGGCGTAATTAAAATTTGCGACAGTAAAAAATTAATTTTTGAATAATTTACTATAAAAAAGGCAATCCCTGGCGTAATTAAAATTTGAGACAGTAAAAAATTATTTTTTGAATAATTTACTATAGAAAAGGCAATCCCTGGCGTAATTAAAATTTGCGACAGTAAAAAATTAGTTTTTGCAAAATTTACTATAGAAAAGGCAATCCCTGGCGTATTTAAAATTTGCAACAGTAAAAAATGAATTTTTGAATAATTTACTATAGAAAAGGCAATCCCTGGCGTAATTAAAATTTGCGACAGTAAAAAATGAATTTTTGAATAATTTACTATAGAAAAGGCAATCCCTGGCGTAATTAAAATTTGAGACAGTAAAAAATTATTTTTTGCAAAATTTACTATAGAAAAGGCAATCCCTGGCGTAATTAAAATTTGCGACAGTAAAAAATTAGTTTTTGCAAAATTTACTATAGAAAAGGCAATCCCTGGCGTTATTAAAATTTGCGACAGTAAAAAATTAGTTTTTGCAAAATTTACTATAGAAAAGGAAATCCCTGGCGTATTTAAAATTTGCAACAGTAAAAAATGAATTTTTGAATAATTTACTATAGAAAAGGCAATCCCTGGCGTATTTAAAATTTGCAACAGTAAAAAATGAATTTTTGAATAATTTACTATAGAAAAGGCAATCCCTGGCGTAATTAAAATTTGCGACAGTAAAAAATGAATTTTTGAATAATTTACTATAGAAAAGGCAATCCCTGTCGTAATTAAAATTTGAGACAGTAAAAAATTATTTTTTGAATAATTTACTATAGAAAAGGCAATCCCTGGCGTAATTAAAATTTGCGACAGAAAAAAATTAATTTTTGAATAATTTACTATAGAAAAGGCAATCCCTGGCGTAATTAAAATTTGAGACAGTAAAAAATTATTTTTTGCAAAATTTACTATAGAAAAGGCAATCCCTGGCGTAATTAAAATTTGCGACAGTAAAAAATTAGTTTTTGCAAAATTTACTATAGAAAAGGCAATCCCTGGCGTAATTAAAATTTGCGACAGTAAAAAATTATTTTTTGAATAATTTACTATAGAAAAGGCAATCCCTGGCGTAATTAAAATTTGCGACAGTAAAAAACTATTTTTGGCAAAATTTACTATAGAAAAGGCAATCCCTGGCGTATTTAAAATTTGCGACAGTATAAAATTATTTTTTGAATAATTTACTATAGAAAAGGCAATCCCTGGCGTAATTAAAATTTGCGACACTAAACAATTATTTTTTGCAAAATTTACTATAGAAAAGGCAATCCCTGTCGTAATTAAAATTTGAGACAGTAAAAAATTAATTTTTGAATAATTTACTATACAAAAGGCAATCCCTGGCGTATTTAAAATTTGCAACAGTAAAAAATGAATTTTTGAATAATTTACTATAGAAAAGGCAATCCCTGGCGTAATTAAAATTTGCGACAGAAAAAAATTAATTTTTGAATAATTTACTATAGAAAAGGCAATCCCTGGCGTAATTAAAATTTGAGACAGTAAAAAATTATTTTTTGAATAATTTACTATACAAAAGGCAATCCCAGGCGTAATTAAAATTTGCGACAGTAAAAAATGAATTTTTGAATAATTTACTATAGAAAAGGCAATCCCTGGCGTAATTAAAATTTGCGACAGTAAAAAATTATTTTTGGCAAAATTTACTATAGAAAAGGCAATCCCTGGCGTATTTAAAATTTGCGACAGTATAAAATTATTTTTTGAATAATTTACTATACAAAAGGCAATCCCTGGCGTAATTAAAATTTGCGACAGTAAAAAATGAATTTTTGAATAATTTACTATAGAAGAGGCAATCCCTGGCGTAATTAAAATTTGCGACAGTAAAAAATGAATTTTTGAATAATTTACTATAGAAAAGGTAATCCCTGGCGTAATTAAAATTTGAGACAGTAAAAAATTATTTTTTGAATAATTTACTATAGAAGAGGCAATCCCTGGCGTAATTAAAATTTGCGACAGTAAAAAATGAATTTTTGAATAATTTACTATAGAAAAGGCAATCCCTGGCGTAATTAAAATTTGAGACAGTAAAAAATTATTTTTTTGAATAATTTACTATACAAAAGGCAATCCCTGGCGTAATTAAAATTTGCGACAGTAAAAAATGAATTTTTGAATAATTTACTATAGAAAAGGCAATCCCTGGCGTAATTAAAATTTGCGACAGTAAAAAATTATTTTTGGCAAAATTTACTATAGAAAAGGCAATCCCTGGCGTATTTAAAATTTGCGACAGTATAAAATTATTTTTTGAATAATTTACTATACAAAAGGCAATCCCTGGCGTATTTAAAATTTGCAACAGTAAAAAATGAATTTTTGAATAATTTACTATAGAAAAGGCAATCCCTGGCGTAATTAAAATTTGCGACAGTAAAAAATGATTTTTTGAATAATTTACTATAGAAAAGGCAATCCCTGTCGTAATTAAAATTTGAGACAGTAAAAAATTATTTTTTGAATAATTTAATATAGAAAAGGCAATCCCTGGCGTAATTAAAATTTGCGACAGAAAAAAATTAATTTTTGAATAATTTACTATAGAAAAGGCAATCCCTGGCGTAATTAAAATTTGAGACAGTAAAAAATTATTTTTTGCAAAATTTACTATAGAAAAGGCAATCCCTGGCGTAATTAAAATTTGCGACAGTAAAAAATTAGTTTTTGCAAAATTTACTATAGAAAAGGCATTCCCTGGCGTAATTAAAATTTGCGACAGTAAAAAATTATTTTTTGAATAATTTACTATAGAAAAGGCAATCCCTGGCGTAATTAAAATTTGCGACAGTAAAAAATTATTTTTGGCAAAATTTACTATAGAAAAGGCAATCCCTGGCGTATTTAAAATTTGCGACAGTATAAAATTATTTTTTGAATAATTTACTATAGAAAAGGCAATCCCTGGCGTAATTAAAATTTGCGACAGTAAAAAATTATTTTTGGCAAAATTTACTATAGAAAAGGCAATCCCTGGCGTAATTAAAATTTGAGACAGTAAAAAATGAATTTTTGAATAATTTACTATAGAAAAGGCAATCCCTGGCGTAATTAAAATTTGTGACAGAAAAAATTATTTTTTGAATAATTTACTATAGAAAAGGCAATCCCTGGCGTAATTAAAATTTGCGACAGTAAAAAATTATTTTTTGAATAATTTACTATAGAAAAGGCAATCCCTGGCGTAATTAAAATTTGCGACAGTAAAAAATTATTTTTGGCAAAATTTACTATAGAAAAGGCAATCCCTGGCGTATTTAAAATTTGCGACAGTATAAAACTAATTTTTGAATAATTTACTATAGAAAAGGCAATCCCTGGCGTAATTAAAATTTGCGACAGTAAAAAATGAATTTTTGAATAATTTACTATAGAAAAAGCAATCCCTGGCGTAATTAAAATTTGAGACAGAAAAAATTAATTTTTGAATAATTTACTATACAAAAGGCAATCCCTGGCGTATTTAAAATTTGCGACAGTAAAAAATGAATTTTTGAATAATTTACTATAGAAAAAGCAATCCCTAGCGTAATTAAAATTTGAGACAGTAAAAAATTATTTTTTTAATAATTTACTATAGAAAAGGCAATCCCTGGCGTAATTATAATTTGCGACACTAAACAATTATTTTTTGAATAATTTACTACAGAAAAGGCAATCCCTGGCGTAATTAAAATTTGCGACACTAAACAATTATTTTTTGCAAAATTTACTATAGAAAAGGCAATCCCTGGCGTAATTAAAATTTGCGACACTAAACAATTATTTTTTGCAAAATTTACTATAGAAAAGGCAATCCCTGTCGTAATTAAAATTTGAGACAGTAAAAAATGAATTTTTGAATAATTTACTATACAAAAGTTAATCCCTGGCGTATTTAAAATTTGCAACAGTAAAAAATGAATTTTTGAATAATTTACTATAGAAAAGGCAATCCCTGGCGTAATTAAAATTTGCGACAGTAAAAAATTAATTTTTGAATAATTTACTATAAAAAAAGGCAATCCCTGGCGTAATTAAAATTTGAGACAGTAAACAATTTATTTTTTGAATAATTTACTATAGAAAAGGCAATCCCTGGCGTAATTAAAATTTGCGACAGTAAAAAATTAGTTTTTGCAAAATTTACTATAGAAAAGGCAATCCCTGGCGTATTTAAAATTTGCAACAGTAAAAAATGAATTTTTGAATAATTTACTATAGAAAAGGCAATCCCTGGCGTAATTAAAATTTGCGACAGTAAAAAATGAATTTTTGAATAATTTACTATAGAAAAGGCAATCCCTGGCGTAATTAAAATTTGAGACAGTAAAAAATTATTTTTTGCAAAATTTACTATAGAAAAGGCAATCCCTGGCGTAATTAAAATTTGCGACAGTAAAAAATTAGTTTTTGCAAAATTTACTATAGAAAAGGGCAATCCCTGGCGTTATTAAAATTTGCGACAGTAAAAAAATTAGTTTTTGCAAAATTTTACTATAGAAAAGGAAATCCCTGGCGTATTTAAAATTTGCAACAGTAAAAAATGAATTTTTGAATAATTTACTATAGAAAAGGCAATCCCTGGCGTATTTAAAATTTGCAACAGTAAAAAATGAATTTTTGAATAATTTACTATAGAAAAGGCAATCCCTGGCGTAATTAAAATTTGCGACAGTAAAAAATGAATTTTTGAATAATTTACTATAGAAAAGGCAATCCCTGTCGTAATTAAAATTTGAGACAGTAAAAAATTATTTTTTGAATAATTTACTATAGAAAAGGCAATCCCTGGCGTAATTAAAATTTGCGACAGAAAAAAATTAATTTTTGAATAATTTACTATAGAAAAGGCAATCCCTGGCGTAATTAAAATTTGAGACAGTAAAAAATTATTTTTTGCAAAATTTACTATAGAAAAGGCAATCCCTGGCGTAATTAAAATTTGCGACAGTAAAAAAATTAGTTTTGCAAAATTTACTATAGAAAAGGCAATCCCTGGCGTAATTAAAATTTGCGACTGTAAAAAATTATTTTTTGAATAATTTACTATAGAAAAGGCAATCCCTGGCGTAATTAAAATTTGCGACAGTAAAAAACTATTTTGGCAAAATTTACTATAGAAAAGGCAATCCCTGGCGTATTTAAAATTTGCGACAGTATAAAATTATTTTTTGAATAATTTACTATAGAAAAGGCAATCCCTGGCGTAATTAAAATTTGCGACACTAAACAATTATTTTTTGCAAAATTTACTATAGAAAAGGCAATCCCTGTCGTAATTAAAATTTGAGACAGTAAAAAATTAATTTTTGAATAATTTACTATACAAAAGGCAATCCCTGGCGTATTTAAAATTTGCAACAGTAAAAAATGAATTTTTGAATAATTTACTATAGAAAAGGCAATCCCTGGCGTAATTAAAATTTGCGACAGAAAAAAATTAATTTTTGAATAATTTACTATAGAAAAGGCAATCCCTGGCGTAATTAAAATTTGAGACAGTAAAAAATTATTTTTTGAATAATTTACTATACAAAAGGCAATCCCTGGCGTAATTAAAATTTGCGACAGTAAAAAATGAATTTTTGAATAATTTACTATAGAAAAGGCAATCCCTGGCGTAATTAAAATTTGCGACAGTAAAAAATTATTTTTGGCAAAATTTACTATAGAAAAGGCAATCCCTGGCGTATTTAAAATTTGCGACAGTATAAAATTATTTTTTGAATAATTTACTATACAAAAGGCAATCCCTGGCGTAATTAAAATTTGCGACAGTAAAAAATGAATTTTTGAATAATTTACTATAGAAGAGGCAATCCCTGGCGTAATTAAAATTTGCGACAGTAAAAAATGAATTTTTGAATAATTTACTATAGAAAAGGTAATCCCTGGCGTAATTAAAATTTGAGACAGTAAAAATTATTTTTTGAATAATTTACTATAGAAGAGGCAATCCCTGGCGTAATTAAAATTTGCGACAGTAAAAAATGAATTTTTGAATAATTTACTATAGAAAAGGCAATCCCTGGCGTAATTAAAATTTGAGACAGTAAAAAATTATTTTTTGAATAATTTACTATACAAAAGGCAATCCCTGGCGTAATTAAAATTTGCGACAGTAAAAAATGAATTTTTGAATAATTTACTATAGAAAAGGCAATCCCTGGCGTAATTAAAATTTGCGACAGTAAAAAATTATTTTTGGCAAAATTTACTATAGAAAAGGCAATCCCTGGCGTATTTAAAATTTGCGACAGTATAAAATTATTTTTTGAATAATTTACTATACAAAAGGCAATCCCTGGCGTATTTAAAATTTGCAACAGTAAAAAATGAATTTTTGAATAATTTACTATAGAAAAGGCAATCCCTGGCGTAATTAAAATTTGCGACAGTAAAAAAATGATTTTTTTAATAATTTACTATAGAAAAGGCAATCCCTGTCGTAATTAAAATTTGAGACAGTAAAAAATTATTTTTTGAATAATTTACTATAGAAAAGGCAATCCCTGGCGTAATTAAAATTTGCGACAGAAAAAAATTAATTTTTGAATAATTTACTATAGAAAAGGCAATCCCTGGCGTAATTAAAATTTGAGACAGTAAAAAATTATTTTTTGCAAAATTTACTATAGAAAAGGCAATCCCTGGCGTAATTAAAATTTGCGACAGTAAAAAATTAGTTTTTGCAAAATTTACTATAGAAAAGGCATTCCCTGGCGTAATTAAAATTTGCGACAGTAAAAAATTATTTTTTGAATAATTTACTATAGAAAAGGCAATCCCTGGCGTAATTAAAATTTGCGACAGTAAAAAATTATTTTTGGCAAAATTTACTATAGAAAAGGCAATCCCTGGCGTATTTAAAATTTGCGACAGTATAAAATTATTTTTTGAATAATTTACTATAGAAAAGGCAATCCCTGGCGTAATTAAAATTTGCGACAGTAAAAAATTATTTTTGGCAAAATTTACTATAGAAAAGGCAATCCCTGGCGTAATTAAAATTTGCGACAGAAAAAAATTATTTTTTGAATAATTTACTATACAAAAGGCAATGCCTGGCGTATTTAAAATTTGCAACAGTAAAAAATGAATTTTTGAATAATTTACTATAGAAAAAGCAATCCCTGGCGTAATTAAAATTTGAGACACTAAAGAATTATTTTTTGCAAAATTTACTATAGAAAAGGCAATCCCTGGCGTAATTAAAATTTGCGACAGAAAAAATTATTTTTTGAATAATTTACTATAGAAAAGGCAATCCCTGGCGTAATTAAAATTTGAGACAGTAAAAAATGAATTAAAATTTGCGACAGTAAAAAATTATTTTTTGCAAAATTTACTATAGAAAAGGCAATCCCTGGCGTAATTAAAATTTGTGACAGAAAAAATTATTTTTTGAATAATTTACTATAGAAAAGGCAATCCCTGGCGTAATTAAAATTTGAGGACAGTAAACAATGAATTTTTGAATAATTTACTATAGAAAAGGCAATCCCTGGCGTAATTAAAATTTGTGACAGAAAAAATTATTTTTTGAAAAATTTACTATAGAAAAGGCAATCCCTGGCGCATTTAAAATTTGCGACAGTATAAAATTATTTTTTTGAATAATTTACTATACAAAAGGCAATCCTTGGCGTATTTAAAATTTGCAACAGTAAAAAATGAATTTTTGAATAATTTACTATAGAAAGGCAATCCCTGGCGTAATTAAAATTTGCGACAGTAAAAAATGAATTTTTGAATGATTTACTATAGAAAAGGCAATCCCTGGCGTAATTAAAATTTGAGACAGTAAAAAATTATTTTTTGAATAATTTACTATAGAAAAGGCAATCCCTGGCGTAATTAAAATTTGCGACAGAAAAAAATTAATTTTTGAATAATTTACTATAGAAAAGGCAATCCCTGGCGTAATTAAAATTGGCGACAGTAAAAAATTATTTTTTGCAAAATTTACTATAGAAAAGGCAATCCCTGGCGTAATTAAAATTTGCGACAATAAAAAATTAGTTTTTGCAAAATTTACTATAGAAAAGGCAATCCCTGGCATAATTAAAATTTGCGACAGTAAAAAATTATTTTTTGAATAATTTACTATAGAAAAGGCAATCCCTGGCGTAATTAAAATTTGCGACAGAAAAAAATTTATTTTTGAATAATTTACTATAGAAAAGGCAATCCCTGCGTAATTAAAATTTGCGACAGTAAAAAATTATTTTTTGCAAAATTTACTATAGAAAAGGCAATCCCTGGCGTAATTAAAATTTGCGACAGTAAAAAATTAGTTTTTGCAAAATTTACTATAGAAAAGGCAATCCCTGGCGTAATTAAAATTTGCGACAGTAAAAATTATTTTTTGAATAATTTACTATAGAAAAGGCAATCCCTGGCGTAATTAAAAATTTGCGACACTAAACAATTATTTTTTGCAAAATTTACTATAGAAAAGGCAATCCCTGGCGTAATTAAAATTTGAGACAGTAAAAAATGAATTTTTGAATAATTTACTATAGAAAAGGCAATCCCTGGCGTAATTAAAATTTGTGACAGAAAAAATTATTTTTGAATAATTTACTATAGAAAAGGCAATCCCTGGCGTAATTAAAATTTGCGACAGTAAAAAAATTATTTTTTGAATAATTTACTATAGAAAAGGCAATCCCTGGCGTAATTAAAATTTGCGACAGTAAAAAATTATTTTTGGCAAAATTTACTATAGAAAAGGCAATCCCTGGCGTATTTAAAATTTGCGACAGTATAAAACTAATTTTTGAATAATTTATTATAGAAAAGGCATCCCTGGAGTAATTAAAATTTGCGACAGTAAAAAATGAATTTTTGAATAATTTTACTATAGAAAAAGCAATCCCTGGCGTAATTAAAATTTGCGACAGTAAAAATGAATTTTTGAATAATTTGCTATACAAAAGGCAATCCCTGGCGTATTTAAAATTTGCAACAGTAAAAATGAATTTTTGAATAATTTACTATAGAAAAGGCAATCCCTGGCGTATTTAAAATTTGCAACAGTAAAAAATGAATTTTTGAATAATTTACTATAGAAAAGGCAATCCCTGGCGTAATTAAAATTTGCGACAGTAAAAAATGAATTTTTGAATAATTTACTATAGAAAAGGCAATCCCTGTCGTAATTAAAATTTGAGACAGTAAAAAATTATTTTTTGAATAATTTACTATAGAAAAGGCAATCCCTGGCGTAATTAAAATTTGCGACAGAAAAAAATTAATTTTTGAATAATTTACTATAGAAAAGGCAATCCCTGGCGTAATTAAAATTTGAGACAGTAAAAAATTATTTTTTGCAAAATTTACTATAGAAAAGGCAATCCCTGGCGTAATTAAAATTTGCGACAGTAAAAAATTAGTTTTTGCAAAATTTACTATAGAAAAGGCAATCCCTGGCGTAATTAAAATTTGCGACTGTAAAAAATTATTTTTTGAATAATTTACTATAGAAAAGGCAATCCCTGGCGTAATTAAAATTTGCGACAGTAAAAAACTATTTTTGGCAAAATTTACTATAGAAAAGGCAATCCCTGGCGTATTTAAAATTTGCGACAGTATAAAATTATTTTTTGAATAATTTACTATAGAAAAGGCAATCCCTGGCGTAATTAAAATTTGCGACACTAAACAATTATTTTTTGCAAAATTTACTATAGAAAAGGCAATCCCTGTCGTAATTAAAATTTGAGACAGTAAAAAATTAATTTTTGAATAATTTACTATACAAAAGGCAATCCCTGGCGTATTTAAAATTTGCAACAGTAAAAAATGAATTTTTGAATAATTTACTATAGAAAAGGCAATCCCTGGCGTAATTAAAATTTGCGACAGAAAAAAATTAATTTTTGAATAATTTACTATAGAAAAGGCAATCCCTGGCGTAATTAAAATTTGAGACAGTAAAAAATTATTTTTTGAATAATTTACTATACAAAAGGCAATCCCTGGCGTAATTAAAATTTGCGACAGTAAAAAATGAATTTTTATTTGTAATTTTAAAAGCATTCTCTCCAGATATTCTAATAATGGATATTGCTTGCTTTGCTATTTTAGTAGCACAAGCAACTATAGTATCATTTATATTTAATTTCATTTTACCAACTTCCCAATCTTGATTATAACAAAAAGAAAATCAGAATATTAATGTTCTGACTTGTATATTATTCTAATTTTTCTTTCGCCAATTTGACCTGATGTCTTTGTTTTAAGGTTATTATACTTGGAAATTATCATATTAATTTCTTTTCTCAAGGCTTTGGATATGATGGTAATATCTCTTCTTGCTTTGAAAGTAGAACATTATTTATAATCTTATTCAGTTTTAATCTATTGAAATCTTTCTTATTTTTATTTGAAATATTAAAATTAATAATCTCAAAATCCAAAAAAATATTAAACTTTATTTTTATTAAGCTTTTAATAACCCTTCATAAATTCAATTTTGTTTCTTTATTAAGCTCAAAAATTGAATCATATGCAATTACATTTTTACTCTTTGATTCAATTCTAAAAATTGATATTATTTTAATTTTAGAAATTTTTAAGAGCTGCTCATTTAAAAACTTCATTATTTCAATTCTTTTTTGGCTAGAAATAAATAAAATCACTTCGTTTATTTTTTCATAAAAAACCAGTTTTGTTTTTGACTTTTTACTTATTAGGAAGTGATTTATTTTATTATTTTTTATTTTTAGATTCATTTGAGACTTTTGCAGCTAATGTCTTATTTTTATTATTTTGTTTTTCTCTTTTTTCTTTAATCTTGAAACTCTAGTTTCTTTTAAGTAATGGAAACCTAAAGTTTGGATTATTTGGAATGTCGAAGAGAAAATTCAATATATAGCAACACCAGAAGCAATATTAAATACAACGAATAGGAATACAACCATAAATACTATTTGCATAATTAATTGTTTTTTTCTAGCTTTTTTTTGTTGCTCTGATTCTAATTTTGGTTTCTTTTTAAACATCTGCAGTATCATTGGAAGTAACATTGAAGTAATTTGTAGG